>JAOZJS010000306.1:0-46676 GCA_025882695.1 Amerodectes protonotaria | reverse complement strand
GATTGAAAACGCTTCCAAGTCCTGGGGTGGAACGCGGCCGATGGCCGAAAATCGATACCGGAAATAGTTCTTAATTAGTAATACTAACACTAAAAATGTGACCAAAATGGAAATCCATATTTCTTGAGGCAAAGCCAGGATGGCCCATTTGTTTCTAAGGTAGTCGGATTCTTTGATGAAAAACGTAACAGGTTCCACATCGAATGGAAACAAGAAATCGACCACATTTGATCGTTCATAGTTGTATACCAAATCACACATTGCAATATCGGCCGTCTGCAAGTAAGGACACTGTTTCCTGGGCAATTGATAAGATAGCAAAAACACCTACCTGGTTGACCAACATTCCAATGCTTCCGATCCAAGTGCCATTATCATCTTGTTTCCCGTATGGTCCTTGATAATCGATGGCTCTAATGGAAAAATTGTACCGCAAGCGGAAATGTTCCAGTGCATTGACCTCGATTGATGACCGTAGAATGATTTCACCATTGAAACCAACAACATAATCACATCGGATATTCTAAGTCGAGCAAGGATAAGGATTGACACACAAAAGCTATCGTTTCGCAAATACCTTCATGAAAACTGCGGACAATTTTCCGCCATGCAAATCACATTTGATTGGATGATATTGATGATCCAAGCCAAACAAACCACGGATCACAGTGTGATAATTCCATTGTGGGATTTGTTGGAAATTGCGTTCAATCAGACAAACATTTTTCAGCGGTCGAACCAACAAAACAGGATCAATGTTGGAGGAAATTAAAACCGCATGAAGTTTGTCGAATCTGTTTTCCGTCCAAAATCGTTGGGCAAAGTTCCAGTATGATTCTGGTGTTATGTCATACAGGATGATCAGGGCGAAAATTCTTCTGCTAATCCGATGTGGATCAATTACGAATTTATCCAAAACTTTTATCAAATTTTTACATCCAACATCGCTCGGCCACCAACATTCCAAAAGCAATAATCGGCCTTTTGGATCGATATTCAGATCATGAGGTTGATGATTCAAATATCTAGGATTCGCGTTCATTAATCTTCTAAAACATTCCAAGTGGATCACTGAAAAGGATACATTGATGTTGGCGTGAACATCAGACGGATAGATCATTTTGGAAGGAATCGGCCACAGAACTTTAGATTGTATCAATTGAAAATTATCAAATATTTCGCAAATATTCCGTTCGAATGTACTAAAAAGATCAAGTTTAGCCGGACTTAAAAGCGAAAACAAAACGACCAGAATTGAAAACGCCATTACTAAACCATGGCAATCTATTCCTAAAAGAATCGGGTTAATTCAATTCTGAATTCGTACTGAAAGATTGAAAGAATTTCGGAAACCATGAAGCTTTTATTGAATTTGTTCATCATGGATTAATTGATTTATTGATCTTGATTGATTGATTTAAATTAGGACAATTGAGCATGCACTTGCACAATTGGCAAAATAGGCTGTCTGCCAAAAGCTTGTGTAGCCAATCAAGTACGATTCAAATCATAGACCCACCTCGTTATTGTATTTGGCTGCCCAATCAAGCACAATTCAAATCATAGCCACACCTCGCTATCGTATTTGTCTGCTTTTGTTTTCGTACCCTTTTCTATTGTAAAGTTATGGTGGCTACCGCCTATTTCGTTCAAAAACCTGGCTATCGTATTTGTCTGCTTTGGTTTTCGTACCCTTTTTCTATTGTAAAGTTATAGTAGTCGCCGCCTGTTTCGTTCAAAGACTCATGGCCAACCAAGACAAACACAGCCAATCGTTTTCGTTTGTTGGGCTGCACACTTGATCCTATAATTTTTCATTCCCTTCTTAATTATCATAATCCCTATAAAACTGTCGCAACGCTATTCACTGATCGGCGATTATTAATTATTATTTTAAACTCCTTCCTTTCATTGAAACGGGAAAATTATCAATTATCCCCAAACATATTGGCAAACAGAATGAATCCTTCCTCTTTTCTCGCGGATTCCTTGAAACAAGACGGGACAAAAATTAGACGCGAATAGGGAGAGAGAGAGCAACAAAAAAATTAAATTGAAACAATAAAGAACGAAACAATAAACTTTGTGAACACAGAATCCAAATGTGAATCCAGAGTATATTCACAGGAATAAATTCACAGGATTAACGCCACACACATGCACTTAAACAACACTCGGCAGAATGTATATCCGAATACAACTTTTTGTTTTTCGCACACATCTTTATTCGGCTGGGTAGATGTTTGTAGGTGGGTGTGTGCGTGTGGGTGTGCGCGGGTGTGTATTTATATTTGTATTTGGATCAACATTGAATTAGCGATGGAAATAAATTGATCCAAGTTTTAATCTTCTTATTATATTGACGGCACAATGCTGAAAGCGATTGTTGCCCAGGCTTCAGACCAAGGAGCAGGTTATACATTTGTGTTTGATTAATCTTGTATTCTCAAACATTGAGACAAACGAAAGTGTGTGTGTGTGTGTGTGTCTCATGATCCAAAAAAAGAAGCAGATTTTTTTCGCAGGCGCTAAATTAGCCCCAGAGATTTTGATGAATTCTGATCCGATTGTACCGAACCGACACGACAGATGCTGATTCGGTTCTGCTCGGTGCAATTACCTTTTCCTTGACCTTTTCCATGGAACAACATGGAATTCCCGGCTTGATTTTAGGATTTATTTTTCATTCATTTCAGTTCAATTTAAGAATTTAATACGTGTTACATAAGAGAAGAATCTTGATGATGGATATACACAAATTTAAGCCTTTCAAAATTGATTAACTTATTGAATATTAACGGGAGAAAAAAACCAGGGTTTCAACTGGAAGTGTATCATGTATGTATGTGTTCGTATGTGGAATCGTGAAGTGTTGTTGTTTGTCTGTTGTTTGGTTTCAGAATGTGTTTAGTATTACCATCTGAGAGTGAAATAATTAGACAAAATGCGAATATTCTACAAACCAATCATTACGGAATTAGTGTAGTTTTTTCTTTCTAAAATTGATGAGAAACTTGTTTGTTTTTTGCGAAAAAAAAATTTGAAAAAAGTGCCTGCTAACAGAATCTCCTCGTGGGTTGAGAATGATATTGGAACACTGAAGAATGCTAATGAATCTTATGGGCTATGGATGATGAGATGAAGACATCAACTAAGACGAAGAATGTTAGTTGTTGTTTTTTTTTGCCATTTGCGAGCTGATTGATTGATTGATCGATTCTATAACTGATTTATGAGAGAGAGAATAAATCAACCAAGAGAAAAAAACAATCGAAAAAGATCCTAAGGAAATCATCAAAGATTTAAAGTATTATTATTTATGCTAAAATGAATAACAAGTATTGAATGAATGGTGATGATGATGATGGTAGCTGGAATTCGAACAATTCTTTAGGTTGGAAGACTTTGAACCTAGTTGAGACGGTGGTCGGATGATGTTTTCGTTTTTTGTTTTTTTGAAAGTTAGCCATTCGGAGGACCAGAAGTACCATCAATCGTTGTTGATGATGATGATGGAACTGGTTGTGGATTATGCTCTTGTTGTTGTTGTTGTTGATGATGATGGCCTTGTGGATGGTGGTTATGTTGATGGTTATGTCCATGCTTGTCATTTTGTTGATTTTGCATTTTAATCTTATTCTCCTCCATCATCAAACATTGGGCATAGTTTGGTCCGATTTTTCGTAACACCGCCGGATTGAGACTATGAGTACAGGCGGTTAAACATTCTGAACATAGTGGTGTTAGTTGACGGATCAACTTCAACATCCAAAGCAACATTTGTTGAGCTTTCTCTTTGTCATTGTACATGCATTCAATATAACGTTTGAATAAGTATAGATATTGGAAATAGATTAACCTATTGAACAAAAGGATAAACGGGAAAGGACCATTGGACCAAAACAACAACAACGATAATAATAATAATAATAGAAAAACACCAATCGAAGTTCTTTTCTGAATAATTAACAATCATACAATCATAATCAATAATTAACCGAACAACAATCGGCAACCTGCCAAGTTTCAATATAGAAGAGAAACACGTCGATTGCCACTTTTTTTTAAGATCGATTGATTTCGAGTTTTCGATTTCGATTTGATTGATCGTTAGCTTTAGTATTGATTGAAGAATAATCATCGGGTTTTTTGTTTCGCCCCGGTGCATTTGGTTAGATTCCCAAACTAGTGCCCGAAAAATAAAATGTAGGCAGAATTTTTTTTTGCACTTACTTTTCACATTTGAATGGTGAATGTGGCCGATCGAATGCATCGAATAGCAACAGATATGTCATCTGAAATTTGAAATAGGAATGTCACCACGATAATTATTTGTTCCAAAGTAATAATCTATCGATCCAACAACATTAAACATACCAAATTGAATATGGTTGGATCCAAACGCCATTCTTTTGGAAACGAAGTTATGTATTGACGATGTGTGAGGGCCATCTCTTTTTTGACTGATTGTTGAAACATGTCCAATTTGACCAGTGTGAAGCCATCGTCGTTCTTTTCGGCGGAATGAATAAATGATTGATTGATTGATTGATTGGATCAAACTTACCCCGTTGAAAATGGCCCAAGCATTGAATTGTTCATCAAAATTCTGCACCCCCCTCAAATGATACAACATATGCAGCAGATTGTTCTTCTGTCGATTGAATCCGGTCTCATTCTGTCGGATCAATTCGGATATTTCCGATTCACCCCAAAAATCCTCATACAAATTGAACGATTTGTTAGCATAGAAAATACCACGTTCCAAACTGTTGAATATGGCACGCAATTCATCATGTGAACGTGGTTTGGCCGATATCATCCTACAGGAATTGTTCACATCGCTTATCTTCTCATGTTCTTTGGCAAACAATTGATGATAATTGAAATTGGATTCTTCATTGGCCACCGTATAATCCAAACCAAGCTTGATTCTAATGACCGGTTTCCATTTTTCCAATTCGGCAATCAATGCATGATCTTGATCACCGAAATTTCTTGCTTCAACCTTGCACAATTCCACCGATGAACAGGATAGGCTCTGAAATTTGGGCTGTCCATTGTCTCCAGAATCATAATTCGAGTTTCTTCGATGATAATTTTCCGGTAAACAATAGTAACGATAATAGTTTTCATCATAAAAATTCGTATAATTATAGCGGGTATGGGCATTGATTGATGTTTGTACGTGGCTAAAATTGAACACATCTCTTTGTTCAAGGGTAGAATCATCTTCAATATCCATATGATGATAACCGATGTGACCATCTTGGACCATCATTTCACCATCGTTCGGATGATGGTTGTGGTGGTGTTGGTATGAATGAAATGGCAGACAAACTATCACAACACCAACACAATCACACAGGTTTTTTCCCCAACAACAAGTTAGTTAATTAAGGAAAAGGGAACAAATCAACCTGAAAAACTTACCAGCATACATTGAAGATGGTGATGTTTGATGATAATTGGTCAACATCTTCGCCTCTTCTTCTTCTTTCTTCGGATCTTCCGCAGATGGTTTTTGAATAGCTCTTTCCTCTTCTCCTTCTATTTCCTCCTCCTCCTCCTCCTCTTCTTCCTCTCCCTCTTCTTCTTCTGCTTCATCCTCTTCTTCTTCTTCTTCTTCTTCTTCGCCATCATCTTCATTATCGGTGTTTGGACAATCAGATGTTGGGATTGTTGGGATTATGTTTGTGGCCGAAGAACTTGGTCGGGAAGGTGGCGCTTGCTGTATAACGGAAACACTATTGAAAAATGGCTGTGGTTGTGGTCGCGCCGGTTGTGGTAACAACGTTTGGATAACATTGGTGGTTATAGCAGAAGCTGCTATCGTTGGATCATTGGATTCGATCGATTCGATTGGAATCGTGGATTGATCATTCTGTGGAATCATGTTGAGATCATTTTCATATTGCCCCTCTTGTTGGCTGCAAAGCATTGGCATTTGGTTGTTTGTGGTCAAATCTGATCAAATCGGTTCGGAATGGGGAATAAAATCATGAGATTCTTGTTTTGCCCTTCTTCCGGTGATCCTAAAACTTACAATCATGATTGGCGCTGATCAAATGATGCTGGTTTTCAAACTGATGATGACCCGTACAACCATTTACCTGATCGATCGGCACCAATGTTGGCAACTCCCCATAAACATCATCCATCAAATCCTCATCATGATTGGTCATTTCATAATCACTACCACCAGAAGATTCTGTTTGGTGATTTTGAAATGAATGATTGGTTGTATTGCCACCTAAACTTTTGTTACTCGATTCCGACAAAGTACGTTGCTGATTTCTGACCGAAGAATCCGGCAACGTCGATGAGGTTGATTTTTGACGATTTCGTTTCTTCGAAAAATTCAAACAAATCAACTCCCACTGAATCCCAGAATATCCTAAAAACTACTTACCACACGCATTCCTAACCGGATACATTTGTCCAAACGACAAGCGGAACAATTTCTACGATTAGATTTATTGATACCATCCATACAACGATTATGATTACGACATTGTAAACGTTCCTGATTGTTTGGATTCAATCGAATTATCGTTAGAAAAACTGATTCCCGATTCTTTCATTGTATTCTCTGTGTGCGTGAGCTTAACTCAATCTTTATGGTTGATTTTGAACAAATCAATAACAAAAAAAGGTTCTCTGACCTTTCTCAACAAATTTCTGGTTTTAAAACGCTTCTCGGTCGGTTTTGGCACTAAATACTAGAGCAAATATTTGCCAACTATTTTCCGAGCAGATAGCGTCGACTATTTTGGAATATTTCCATTTCCAAAACAGCAACAACTCAAATAAACTTGGAACCATTTCCTTTTGTCAATCTTTTTTCTCCCCCCTCCATGGAAAAGATACCATTAACTTTCTTTCGACAATTAATTAATTGATGATTTTAATTGATTTCTGTTTCTGCGGACTATTATACGGATATTTGTTTTAAACTAAACTAAACTAAACTAATGGTGCATTGATTGGATGGCACCCGAAAGAAGAATATGGGCGCTCGGTAATTGAAAGATCAATGTTTCGATCGAATGGTACACGGGCGGTTTTCCACCAACCTTTGAATCAATGTTTCGGCTGAAGAATATTTTACATGAACCACAGGTTACAACGCCAAAGTTTTTTCCTGGTTTTTAGTTTTCAAAAAATAAATTCAAGATGGAGCTGTCAATCATCATCAATCGCACAGTGATTTTACAGTGCACTTACCAATAGGCGTATCACCGCAAATCTTACAAAATTGATTGGCTGCTGTTGAACGTCCATGTGTGTGTTCATTTTTCGATGAGGATGATGATGATGTTGTTGATCCGGGCGTGGCTTTAGCCGAATCGTTCGATTGTTGTTTAGCCAATGCACGATTATTTTTGATAACTTTGGCGCTATGTTGCTGTGTTGGTGTTGTTGGTTGTGGGACGGATTTCGAAGCTAGCACTAGTGATGCTGTTGCGGGAGGTGTCTTAGATGGAGAAGGAGTGCCAACAGTCGATATAACTGTTTGCATAACACCGTTAATGTTATGTTGGTCCATCACCACCGGATAATTGGGTGGGGCGGTAGTGGTTGGATGATGTCGCTGGAATAGAGATGATAGATGTGGATGGTGGTTAGCATTGAGATTGTGGCCTGCTGAAGAACCGATTTGTATGCTGCCCGGTTGAAGAGTAGGATCGACACCAACTCTGCCCATCATTGATTCCAACAATTGTTGCTGTGAATACGAAGATGGATTCAGAAGATGGTGATGGTGATGATGATTGGTTGTTAATGGTTGAGGTATAATCATGTTGTTCAGGGATATTGTTTCACTAGTTGATAGTTGATCTGAATGATGATCCGGATTGATCATGATCGGCCTATTCATCAATAGAGCATGATGGTCAAGATCTAAAGTCGTCATCGAAGCACAATTGGCATTATCACCAAGAACCGTTGCGGTTGTGGTGGTGGTTGTGGTCAAAGATGATGGGCTTGAAGAACAATTGGAAGATGAAGAACTAGGTGATGATGATAATAATAATTGAGGAGAATTCGCCGACAAATTAAACAATGTGATTGGTGAATCTATTGATGCATATTCCATCATCATCTTTGATGGTGATGATCGTAATCCATCGGACCATATGGATGGTGGATGGCCATGGATATCATCAGTGGTTGAGGAACAATAAAATATCAATGGTGATTCTGGTTCATCCAAATATTCTGCTGTTAGTTGAGATGGTTGCATCAAAACCGATCTTGTTGTTGCGGTTGTTTTCACTTCTTCTGTTGTCAATGGTGAATTGTTGATCATCATTATTTGTGGTGGTTCAAACGGAACAAACACACGCCCACCAAGTTCACTGAGAACGCCCAATCAAAATGGAATGAATGAATGAATTTCAAACAAAAGAACACAAAACAAAAAACGATTGTTTATTCGGGTTGAACAATTAATCCACGGATTTTGTAACGAATTCGATTTCCTTTTTTATTCTCGGATAATTTCTCTTCCCAGGATAACCGGCCTATGGTTGTTGCCGAGTATAATCCTTTCTCTTTCTCGTTCTTCTATTTTTGAATCCCACCCGTGATGCAAGCGATTGATTCTGCTAGTTTGAATGGAATTTTAAATGAATGTATACGTGTGCAGGGTTTTTGGTCACAGTGGTTGATTGAAAATTTGTCCACTCTCTTTTTTTCTAGCGGTTCAAATGATCTGGATTCGGTTTTTGTTGGGAGGTTTTCAATTTCAGTTGATTAAACCAAAATCCGAACATACGCACATCAACCAACAAGTTTAATTGACGGATTGTGTCAAACACACACGATCCGGATCATCGGACAGTAGAAAGAAAAATTATTCTCTCCCTTGTTCAGCCACTCGTGATCTGTCGGGGCTGTGTTGCCGGATCGGAAAAATTTTACCAAAATGATCCCAAGAGCTTATCTAGGATTTTGACCTGAAAAGTGAAGGAAAAATAAACAGGATCTCCCATTAAAAACGGAAACAGTTTAGAAAATAAATGAAAAAAAAAGATCGCCAGCGCCAGCAAAAATGCCCTTGTGATGGTGCTTGGTATCCATGGAAATTTGGATCGCTTTTTTCAGGAACCTTGAAAAACAAGTACAAACTGATAAATCAAAGCCCACGAAAAATTCGATAATATTTTATTAGACAAATTTTCCAGAAATAAAAAGAAGTTGTAACATTTTCTCGGGTTCTCGGTGTTTGTCAATCTATTATTATTGAACCGGAAACAAATGACTATTGCATCAAACATGCACTCGTTTTGTCGATTTTGGAATATTTCAATATTATTTTTTTTTTGAAAAAAATGAATATAATTTACATTTGACGATACAACCAACGATCGTTGACGGGGAACAGAATTTGCATTTTCTAAATGGAATTTCTTCACACACACACAATTAAATGATCCAAATGCGGAAACAAAATAATGGACCGGGTCGTGTGATGAAATCACACGAACACCACCTCCTATTGACGGGTAATTATTTCCCGAATACCCGAGGTTTCAACAGCCCACATTCCCTAGATGATTGGCCCGGGCCGAAAATTGCTGTCTGTTTCTCCAATTTATTTTTTTTTCGTGTTGCACTCTCTTGATTATTACACTTTTTGTCTGGATCTTTCTTACTCCTTAATTTGTTGGGCCTCGTTCACCTGATTCTCTGATTCGGTACATGGAAATTCTTTTTTTTTTCTTTGCCAATTGTCAACCAAAAACGAATATCTTTTGTCAAGCTTTGTCAAGTGTTTGGCGGTCGTGGTTGGCTGTGTGTGTGTGGTTGGCTTGTCAATGAAGACGAAAATCAATAAAATGAAACAAACCGCCGAAAAAAATGCCGACCAACTCTCCAACGAATAAACTTATAAATTGAAATTCTATTCTAGTCTCTCCGGGTTGGATCGATCGATTTCCGTGATGGCCGTGGTGGTGCGCGATCTTGCGGTCCGATCGACATTTGACAAGGCCCTTTTGCCCCTAATTTTAGATCAAGTATTATATTGTGACCCGTAAAGCCCGAAAATAAATCTGATTAATCTGAACCAAAGCCAAAACCAGTTGTTTGCTTTTGGTTTCGGTTGATCAAAGTTTAATCAAAATCATTTTTCCCAGAAAAAAACATAGTCTAGTGTTGTTTATTCTGGTCAAATCTATTCACGGAACCAAAATCGAAAATATTGTTTGAACAAAAAAACAACAACAACAATAACCAGCTAGTGTTTTTTTTATATAAATTCAATGGATACCGAGTATCCGCTATCCAAATATTGTCCGGTAATATCGCAGAGGTGAGCAACGGTTTTTGCAATGAACTTGCAAATTTAAATTTTTTAAAATTTTTTGCCTAGCCGGACATTAAGTGCAGTTGTTTAGGATGTAGACCTACGACGACATCTCTGAGCAGGGAAACCGAAATACATCTTCGACTCCTCCTTATAGTGTGTCTTGTCATCTGGTCAAATCATCACAGTGGACCAATCAGAGAGAGGACTGCAGCTTCTTCTACTGCTTACAGTGTGTCTCGTCATTGTGACAAATCATCGCTTTGGACGAATCACAGAGAG
This sequence comes from Amerodectes protonotaria, assembly GCA_025882695.1. Taxonomy (NCBI): domain Eukaryota; kingdom Metazoa; phylum Arthropoda; class Arachnida; order Sarcoptiformes; family Proctophyllodidae; genus Amerodectes; species Amerodectes protonotaria. The sequence goes on along the minus strand of JAOZJS010000306.1, from coordinate 36,079 downwards.
AATTGCACCTCCTTCTACTGTTTATAGTGTGTCTCGTCATCAGGTCAAATCCACACATTGGACCAATCAGAGAGAGGACTGCAGCTTCTGCTACTATTTTTAGTGTGTCTCGTCATCAGGTCAAATCCACACACTGGGCCACAAAGAGAGAGGAACACACCTTCTTCTGAGGTTTATAGGCTGTCTCGTTGTGGGTTCGAATCATTATTGGACCAATCAGAGAGAGAGGAATACAGCTTTGTCTCCTTTTTAAAAAACAGTTGTTAGTAGGCAGAAAGTTGCTCACCCCTGGTCTGTCGTGTGATTCAATTCGGCTTTTCTTTTTCTTGTTTCTTGTTTGACGTAAGACGGTATTCAAACATCTTACGTCACTTGGGGAAAAAAGCAATTGCAAAACAATCGCAACAACTGGTGATAATTGTGGACACAAACAAACAACCACCAACATGGTTGTAAGGATATAACCAGAATAAGAAACATTTGAAAACAAGCCAAGAATAAACACGTGTAATATTTACCAAAGGACTAAAGGTTTTTCCCGAGACAAATATTCCCGAGAATTTCCCGGTCGATTCCCGGCGGTAAATACACCACGTGGATTTACTCGTAGTATGATTTTTCGGTTTCCAAACAGAGACATCAAGCCAGTGGGCATCAAATGATGGCTGCTGGATTCTGGCGCCAAACTTTCTAATTTGAATTGCTAGACACTTACCTGCCATACACCTGAGCAGCAGATCCAGGAGCTATCCGAGGATCGGATGGATTATTATTATTATTATTATTTTAATTTTCAAGTGGTATGCACACAGACACACAGAGACACACAGGCACACACCCAAGGATAGGCGCTTCGGCTGCCACACGGTTGTTGCTGTGGTGGTCGTCGATGTTGATGGTGGTGATAATTATGGTGTTTGGTTTTGTAATTAAAAAAATAAAACTAGATCAGTTCCGATCTTGATGTGGTTGGACAGAGCCTGAAAACAAGAAATGCACAACAAACGCACACACATGCACTTCCTTGACTATGGTATGTTTGTGTGTGTTTGTTCTTTACATTGGTTGATGGCTGGTTTTCTAATGATGATGATGATGATGATGGTTGATGATGGCCAACAACCAGAAAAATCTATCCATCAAGTAATGATGGTTTATGATGGTTGTTTTTCGATTGATAAAAAGAACAAGAACAACAACAACAACAAGAAGAAGAAGAAGAAGAAACAAATCATCCACCACCACACAATTTTCCGATTTTGTTTTGTTGGTCCACAATGTGTGCTTGGTTTATGGATACGACTTATTTTTGGTTTCTGTAGGACTTGTGTTTGGTGGTAACAGACAACATACTGTTAAGAGATCGAGATATCTTCTTCTTATTTTTTTTCTCTTTTTACTTTATTCACTTGGGTTATTGCCAGAATAAAACTTATGAACCTAAAGATTTGCGGTGCTAATTTTAACCGGCCAAAACACGATCATCAATGTGACAAATGGAATTTGGAACAAACAAATCGTTCATCGGATCATCAAATTCTCATCTCCGAATTATTATTTCAAATCTACTTCGATTTGACTTCACAAATGTTTCGAAGATCCAGGAATATTCAAATGAATTTCAAATGAATGATTCAAATGAATCCAAATTCTGGTGACACATGCACTTGGATGCACTTCGAATACGAATATAGCATAAGTTTGGGCGCGAACTTAATTTTGTTTGAAAAAAAGATTCTCAACACAAATGCAGTGACATTTTTGTTTTCAAATTGGATGGTTGGCGGCAAAAGTAGCAAATTTTTTTAGAGCAAATTCCTAAAATTTCCACATAGAAATACGCAAATGCACACACACACACGCTCACAGACACTGGCGAAATTGAAAAGGCTGGCTTGGAAAGTTTATTCAAAAAAAATAATAATTTTAGGATTCGTTTTTTTTGCTGTATTGTGCGTAAATTGTGTGAAAGTGACACTCTGTTGCATTGCAGGCAAGTCGGTTTCTGCATGTATAATGTAGCCGTGTGTATGCATGTGTCTCTTGTTGGAATGGCGTTTACCTTCTCTAACTATCTTTTTATTTTTTTTATTTTTGCTGCCTTCCTTCTCAGTTTGCTACAGTGTGTGAATATGTATCCTCTACGGTGGTTTTGATGGTAGTTGGTTGTGTAGCGTCGCTGATATTGACGCAGACGCCGAGGATACGCTTATACACACACACAGAGATAGAGAGTGAGAGAGAGAGAGACCAATCCCAGCCATCAACGGAGAGCTTGCCCCCATAAGAGAGAGCAGCTAATTATTATGAAGATTATCAATTTCAAGATGATGCGCCAGCGCAGACTTATTTTCATCGTCATATATATAAGAAGATATATTTGAGAAGAGAGAGAGAGCTTCTTCTTCCCGCGAAGTTTTTAGATTTTGATTAAATTCAGCTACAATTCAATAATAATAATAATAATAAAACAAGAGGGGCGAACCGAACCGAACAACAATCCTGCTACATAAAGTGACAAAATGTTCGGGAAACCGCTGACGACATACGACGATTATTGGAGAGAGAGAGAGAGAAATAAAGCGTTTTCTATCTGCGTGTGTGCGTGTGTGATGCATGTGTTTATGATGAATCCATCCATCCAATGTCTGTGTCCTCAATAATGTCTCGTGGTTGGTTGGTTTATGGAAAAACAGGCGGGCTGCCATTCGACAAATTTTCAAATTTTCCAACATGGCGCCATTCCGTCTCGCTTGCATCCCTCTCGATGGTTTTTTTCTGGTTTCCGATCCATTTTTCCCCTTCGGACGTTCACGTTGTGTGTTTGTGTGTGTTTCAGTACCAGGAGGAACCTGAGGATTCGGTTTCTCGGTTTTTTTAGCAAAAATTATTGTTTTGATTGTTTCATAACTCCAGAAAAAAAAATCCAAACACCAAAATTATCTTGAATTGATAGGACAATATTTTCTCTTTTCGCTGGAAAACTCACTCGATGCTCACGATGTTTGGAAATAATAATAATAATAATATTATGAGGAAAAAAAATACGCAAAACTGATCAACTAAATGATTGGTTTTGGTTGTGATCGTTGGCTGGTTGGTTGGTTGGTTTTGATGGTCGGTTGTTTGGATTTTTATCGGACCGCCAATTGATTGATTGATAAAATGACTTTCTCTCTCTCTCCCTCTCTCTCTGGCTCTCGCTGGCTCTTCAATGATTCTTCTTCTGTGCACGATTCAATCAGTATATCATATCCCCATACAGCAGTAGTTATAATAATGATACAAAAGTATCTCTTTTTCTATGTCCACAATCAACAACCGCAACAGCAATAGCAACAACAGCTACAAAAATGGTCCTGTTTTTTTTAAAAAAATAAAAATAATAAAAAAAACGTAATCAAAACGGAAGACAATCCAATACACCAATCATCATCATCATCATCGTGATTACAACCAACCAGGTTCATACAAGTTCATCACCAATGACCAAGTGGTGTTTCAAAGCGAAGGGATTCTATTCTATCTGTTGATCAATATCCTCCCCCCTCATTTAACTTGGATTCCTGTGCTTCAGTGCAAGAGTACTTGTGTTTGATTGTGTCCATCGCGCGCGCGTGCACGGGAAAAATCATTATTGTATTAATATTAAGCTGACGTCAGATGAGTATCCAGTAAAAAAAATCCGACCAACCCTACCAAACAGGGAACTAACTAAGTTCGAGGGAATCGAGTTAAAACACGACACGGATACATGCACTGTGGAGCGAAGGGAAACGAGAGAACGAGAGAACGAGAAAAAATCGAAACCCCTGCAGGCAAGTCTTACGACGTTTAAAAATTCCCCCATTTGAAAATCGAGGAGTTAAATGAAGATGATTTTTTTCCTCTCCTCCACAAGATTCTTCATTCATTTGACTTTCAGCGATCAATTGGAAAAAGATTAAATATATAAAAAAAAAGATTGGTGCCGGTGGTCGATTAGCTGCCTGGTTTTTGGTAGAATTAAGATGAAGATGAAGGAGAAGAAGAAAACTGTCGATTAGATACTTTAATAATGACTTTATGGCGGCCAGATTTAATTTGTGAGAACCAAGAGTGTATTACAATTACAATTAGAAATAGAAAGTTTTCAGCTTCAGCTTCAGCTTCTTTTTATTATTATTATTATTAGCTAAGCAAATCAGATTCTCCACCTTGGAATACACCTTGTTCCCGTCCACAATGGTTGATTTCCACGAAAAAAGTTTCGAAAAGCCTAAAATCGATATCCTATGGTGTGGTTTATTTTCTTTTTTCGCGGTTTTATGATTTTTGAAATTCGCTGTTCAAATTTAAATCCATAAGCTTCCTCTTCGATTGCCATCCAGCGATGATTGTGATGGCCACCACCACCATCACCACTGTCGCTGTTGCTATTGCTGTGGCTGAGGCTGCTGCTCAGGGGGCAGGGACATGCCGCCTTCAATTGATGTTATCGATTCAAGATTGGCGCATGTTCATTTCCCAAATAAATCCTATAAATCTAGCGCGATTTATTCGAAAAAACGTAAAATTTGAAACGTAACACTTGGAATTTTCTCATTAAAAATCGAATCAAAATCACGTGTGTGACATTTTTTTTTTCGTTGAAAATATGCGTGATTTTTTTTTTGCCTTTCTTCAGCAAGCTAAGCTAAGCGCGATGTTCAAGGACAAGATTTTCATTTTTTTTAATAATAATAATTTTATAGTTATCTTCAAGCAAGCATGAGGTGAGATGATAATCCACTATGGTCGCTAATAACTATCCTGAAGCGGGTGTGTGTGTGCGTTAATTAATTCAGTAGGTACACCCTGATTAATTTCATCAACTGAAATGTCAAAAAAAAATCATCTAAACAAGATAAAAGTCAGTAAGATCAAGGGATTTGGGCATATAATGTAGTAGATAGTGTAGCCAAAATCCAGCTCGAAGGTTACAAAAGTTATATAACCACCACCTTTATTGGATGGTTGTTGTGTAATCATTCAATTTGATCGGTGAAATAATTATATTCTTGTTTGAAAAACCAACTTGTGGTTTGCATCGGAATTTGACGAACACACGTGATCACTGGATGGACTGGATAGTAGGATAATATCAAATAATAATTTTCTGGAGAATATTCTTCGAGAATTCGTTTTTTTCAAACACCACCAATAACAACAATCATTCTTCAGTTTGGTCGGTCCAATAGGGCATCGATCCGAATGACCATAAAAATGTTTTTCCCTGACACCTTTTTTTCCAAGAAAAACCATTTAAATAATAAGTAACTGAGCGATTGATGGAATAAGATGTTGAGGATCCTGATGGAGAGAGAGAGAGAGAGAAAGAGAGAAAAAGACAGGAAAAAAAGGAAAAGAAGGAAAAATTTTCACAATAAATAAAACATTAACCTTCGTTTTTTTTTTGGCTGTACAAAGACCATCATCAACTAAACGATACATACGCTCAACATACGCTAACCATTTACCGAATAATCATCATTATAGCAATGCGTTTAGCATCCAGACTTAATTCTAAACGCTTGATTGGTGATTTAAGCATCATGCTAATTTGCTGTAAAAAAAAATTGCCATTTGAATTTGTTTTGGATCGGCCTGAGTCCAATCTGAAATGATTTTCAATTCCAAACGAAATAGTTGGTCGAGTCCAGGAACACACACGCTAATCTCATGAGATAATGTGATAATTGATTTAGATTATTTTACGGATTTTCCCTCCTTACGAAATCAGCCTTGATATTAATATAACATTATTATTGCATTATTATTTGGGGGATGTGGCATCCAACGACTTGTTGATTGTTGCTCTGCTCTGCTCTTGTTCGTTGGGACCTTGCACACAATCAATCAATCGATTCGATTGAAACCTTGGATTGGATGAACCTAGAAATCATCATCGAGCACTTCAGAATATATGGATTAATCGAAATTAATTGGTCTAGTTGCGTCAAATTTAATATAGGACAAGTGATGATAATCACTAGATGGATTGACAATCTTTTTTTTGAGAAGAAGATCAGGAAGAAAATGGCATGACCAGCTTACCATTATCATCATTATGCTTAACAACAGTATTTCTAATTAATTTCGTTTGTGGTGGTTACTTTGTTCATCATCATTATCATCATCATCATTACTATCGGTTACCATATCTAAACAGGTATAATCCGGCGCATTATCTTGTGGATTCCATAAATGTTTTAAGGCATAATTCCACACTACACTAAAACTCTCTTGAGATCGAATACTGACTGCGACTACCGACTTGTTTGATTCATCAACTTAAATTTATTAAAAAAAAACACACACACACCACAATTTCGGGTAAACAGTGAAAATTATTATTATTGTTATTATCATTATTAATATTAGCTAATAACAATAACAACAATTCTTGGATTCTATTTATAACTCCATTTTTTTGTGGTCGGTTTTAGTGCATGAAAGCATGAAAGCATGAAATGACGAAGTAGAATTACAAAACACACCCACTCTCCTTCCTTCCCCTTTCTCTATGCTTCCTCGAAAGTGTGTGCACCGATTATCCAACAACACACACTTTTCACCAGGATGATCTTTATGGAAAAAAAAATGATTCGCTAAAAGTGTGGCAGATTATCATCAGCAAAACAAAAAACAAAAAAAAAAATTCACGTGGATGGATGGATGGTAATACCAGGCTGACTTGGATATTTTTTTCCGGACAACAACTGTACTTTGTGACACATTTTCCAAGGCCGTAGAGATTCTCTATACCAAATCTTGTGACGATCTAGGATTCTGCTAACCTGCGAAAGATTCGAAAGATTTCGAATTCTCTCTTTTTTTTCTTGTTGTTCCATCGCGGATTGCGTGCGAACAGTGTTGGAACAAGCGCAATGGAATAGAGCAGAGATGTCCAACCTTTTTTCGAGCTCAGCAAAAACATCCCTATTCAATTCAGCCAATCATCATCGCTTTCATCCTAAACACTACAGCTAGAGCTACAAGTCCAGTCATTTTTAAAAATACAAATTGTACGCGCGACAAGGGGAGAGAGGAGGCTAGGATGATCCGCCTCCTTCTCCTTCTTCTCCCTTTGTTCTTCTTATTAATCTTGGCATATTAAGATGGGGCTTCGTTTGGGTAATCTAATGACTGAGACATCGCCCTATACGAAACTAACCAATCATCATCAAGTACATCAGTTTGAAATCAAACAAATTGAATCAAATTTTAACCGAGAGAGGGAGGAAGCTTGAGAACGTATCTTCTTAATTTTTTTTAAAAAAAGGGGTTTGGCATGGTCAAGAGCCACCGAGAAAAAAAATGCGCCATGCGCGCCAATGGCCACACAGTGTGAGCTCAGTGGTGAGCTATGGGTTGGCCATCCCTGGAATACAGAGTCAACATATATTTCTATAAATAAACCGAAGAACCGTTCGCTATTTTATTCGTGCTGGTAACACCCGTTGCACTGTAAGGGATCTGGCGTGGAATCCTGGCGTGGATCATCATCCTCGCCATTATTCTTAATACGATTATAGTCAATAATAACACACACACAAACAGATTCTTTGTTGTTGTTATAAAATAAAAATAGATATTCAATTAGGATTCTATAGATTAGTTTCTCAATCAAATTATCGCCGGCAATGGCTTAAGAACTAGAACCGTAATTTGATACCGTAATGTTGCTAAACACACACACAAACTCTCTATCCGTATCCCTATACGGCCGGCACACATCTATCGAATATCTGCAATGTTTTATTCCATTCATATCACCATCACAATATCATTATCACCACGATTATTGAGTTGACACAACCGAATCCAATCCAAAGAGAAAACACTTATTTCCACTGAAATACTAATAATAATTGGCCGAAGGCAATCAAATCTCGGGAATCTCGGATCAAGAGAAACCAAAATCTCGTATTAGGCAAAAATCGTATTGTTTAATTAAAAGAAAATTCAAATTTCAAATTTGGCTCCATTTTAAAATTTAAAAAAACGTTAAAAGCGCCATCTTTCGGTGGAAAGTATTAAATGTTTTTTTTTGAATACTAATTCACGAGGGAAAAAAGTTATGAGATCATAATCGTAACATCATTATAAAGATTAAGAAATCTCCAGACTAATCATCATCAATCTCGTCGCCAATAGGAACACCGATATTATCTTCATTGGGGAACATGGCCGCTATCAACATCCTTGTAAGACGTTTGCCAAATTCAATGCTCAATACAGCCATGGCAACACTGAGACAAAAAGATCGAATATATGGTAGATCCTCGAACGTGTCCAAATAGTCCAAGACATTCTTCACCATCGGAACATTTCTGAACATGTACTTTATGTTCATGGCCAATTTTTCTCGAAAATCTGGTTCGGTTGTTTGAGAGGATGGCACATATAACAGGCCGTTATTGATGTAGGTTTCTAGCAAAAAGCGGCAGTGTTCGCAAAAGGGTTCCAAATTCAGTTCTTCTTGTTCTACGAAATCATCAAAAATCGTTTCGGAGGGGGTTTTTGAACTAGTAGTATCATGGAACTCTTCTTCTTCTTCCACTCCTTCGGTTGTAGAATACTCTTCCTCTTCTTCTTCCTCCGAACGATTTTGACGAATGTTTTTTGATTTAGAATCATGAAAAGAGCTAGCTCTTGGATAGCTCAAGCCACAAGCGGAATGAAACTTGCGCAACACCAATGGTGGAGTGACTTTATCATTACGGTATGGTATATCCAAAACGGGAATCCTAGACTCTTTCAAGCATCGATTGTCTTTCTGGCGGCGGAATATTTTCCTACCACCAACAATGGCTGGTGGATTGATTTCCGGATATCCACTAGCTAAATTATTTAGAGTCCCTTTGAGTTTTGTTTCCAACACATCGGTATAATCACAGTCGCAATCTTCAACATCATGATTGCGATCGTTGGCTGAAGAGAATGATTTGACAATTGAAACATCGGATTTTGAACTTTGAACTTCGGAAACCATCAATGTTGATGGATCTTCGGATATTGAAGTTCTATACGGTGAGGTTGATGATGATGATATTATTGTTGCTGGTGTTGAGGATTTATCATCATTGTGGCTTCCAATGCGAACATCGCTTATATCGTTGCTTTGAGCCCAATTTGGATTTATTTTATCATCATCGATGTATCCATTCGACATATTGGTGAGAGATGTATGATGATCGATACAGATATTGGTAGATGATAATGTAAAGTAGCTATTTATTTCTTCCAAATTATTATTAAAATTTAAAGATGATGTTGTTGTAGCTGATGATACTGTCCCCTTTTCCGAATCATACGTTTTGATATCATCGCTATCATCCACGCTATCATCGCCGTAGCTGCTTTCTTTAGCATCCACATTGGGCGTTTTCTTGATTCTCGTATCAACTACTTTCTCATCAACATCATCGACGTGGCGGTCATTGGTCATCTTTTTTTGTACAGTTAAACCACGATCGCGGATTTGGACTAATTCAATCGAAGAATAAACTGTGCCCATTCTTATCTTTTTTTTCCTGTTTTATCGGAAAACTACTGCGCAAGCATAAACACTGTTAGGAATGTTTTGGGCGAAACAAATACAAAATCAAAATCATGGAAATGTTGGAAAGTACACATATACCCACAATCAATAGGGAAAAACTTGTCGATGAACGATTATTTTTTGAAATCAAATCAAACAAACTTGTTGCAAACACTGGAATGGAATGTTCAAAGGTCAATATCTTTTATTAGGACCAAATATAAAATCGATCAGGATCCAAAAAAAATTACGAATTGTTTAACGGGATTCATTGTGACGGGCGTTTTTGAGAAAAATAGAACAATTAATCCGAATTCCAAATCTTGGTGCTTATCGAATATTGTGTGGTTATTCGATAAAGTGGAGAATTTTTATTTTGGTCTCAAACCAGAATTAGATTATGTTTGGTTTAAATAATTTATTATTTAAAAATATGCAACGAATTAGAAAATACAAACAAAGATAAAGAATTGAGCAGATGTATGTTCCAGACGATGTGATTGTATGCACGAAAATGATACACAGCAAAATTCCACAGTTTCACAAAAAAAAATTGTATAACAAAGAAAATTATAATTCAACATAAACAGAAAGATATACACGAACTTATTCACGGATACAAAAGCACTTATTTGCCAAACATTTGGCCCTAGAACAGCAATCGAAAATTATGTTGCCTCCGATGAGAGATGCAAGGATGTTAGTGAAACACAGTCTAAAACACACGGATTACAGAATAACGAACAAAAAAAAAACAAATCCAATTTTGGAAAGAAATGATTCAGTCACTTGTTGACTGGGCTTGGTTTCGGATCCAGAACTATCAAGGGTATTCAAAATCGAACTTTGGTTTTCTTTAAATTGATTAGTAACTATTCTCATGTCCAGTTAGAATGTAAAGATTGGAAGGCGTTTCAGGATTGTTGGAAGTGGATGGCCTGGATTCCAGAACCACTGTTTGATCGGTACCGATCACTTTCAAACACCGGCTTTGATCATTGATTTCCTGTACGGTTTCACCGTTTAACAATGATTTACCACTCATACCATAGGTGTGGAATGCCAAAACTGAATCAGTTAATGCGACTAAAAATTAATAAGAGAGGAATTAATATGCAATCAATTTTGTACAATTCTCACTCACCTATAGATTTGATTTTAAAATCGAATTCGAATTCCGATGGTTTCTCTCTGAATGATTGAACTCTTCCATTAAAATCAATCAGTTTCACAGATTCTGGAGGATCGAAAAATGTCAAAAAAATCAGAAATTTGATCGAAATAAAAAATAATCAAACATACTATCATAGGCAATCAAAAAGGTCTCCGAATTAATCAATTGTCGGAAGCAAACAATATTCAAGCTGTTCCTGTTGAATCCGGTAGGAACCATGGTTTCGGTTCCATCACCAAAAGCTTCCAGATCTAATTCACCATATTCTAAATGATGTGAACTTGGTGTGGATGAATTATCCAGTGTTCGATCACGGTCGTAGAGAACACAATTAGAAATGGTGTTCAAATCAATCAATGACAAATCAAATTGTTTCGAATCCTTTCTACTTTTTACATCCGTACACAATAACGGATATTCCAGGTCTTTTTTGATGATCATTTCCAAAAATTTCAACGGTTTACCAGGATTGAAATAATGATCAAAGCGTTTCAACAGCATAAACTTATTCATAGGCTTATACCATTGCATCAAGAATATTGAATTTTGAGTTGTACCACATAGATATTTGTAACCATTGAACGGATTTTTGCCAACACAACATTTTACACATCCTTTGGTGTCAGGAACTCGTTGACTGGCCAACATGAACTTGCGTGGCATCAGTTTTTCCGGTATACGATTGATCATTGAATCTACGCTGGATGGTAAGCCAAAATTGAGATTCTTCTTCGAATACAATTGCACCAAATCATGTCTATATAAGTGTGAAGTTTTGCCCGAAGTTGACATCATAACATTATCGATAACATACAACCACGTTGTACGACGTGGAAATAATTGATCTAGAGTGGCGTCATGTAATTCGTTCAGATTCAAACAATAGATTCCTTCTTCACACCCTGAGAAAAGAAAAAAAAATTAGATCAACGAAACGAAAATCTTTTGGCACAAACCTAACAAGATATGCTGATCATGAGTTTCCGGATGGACCCAGCTAGCGGCACAATGAATTTTAAGAGGACATTCGTTGAACACCTTGGAGAAACATGCACCCATATGCACTTTTGGCGTTGGTGGCAAACCGTTCACCGATATCAAACGATTCATTTTGGCAACATTATTATTATGGTTGGCATTACTATTACTATCATTTTGGTTTGCGCCACCATTGTTCAATTTTGTTCCAGGCCTAGGACGACGTTGTCTAGGTGGAACCTCAGGAGGAACTTTCGATGTTTCTTCATCTTCATCATCGGGATTCATCTGTTGAATTACAGGGAAAATTTTTGATTAAAATCTCATTCCAACCGAAAGAAGCACAAGCATTACATTTGAAGAAGGCAAGACAAAATTCTCTGGCAAAGGTGGAGCAGGAGGCGGCGGAGGATCGCCTGAATTGGAATCATTCAACTCTTCATCATCAAGTGATAGTGATGATGATGCGGCCCGTTGGCAAACACTGGCAAACATTTCGTCCTATTAAAACAACCGGAAAACGGAAATAACATTTAGACATGGGACTTTTTTGCATTTTTCGATTCCAATAAAAACGCAAATACAAATTTTACGAAAATGAAACAATCGAAATAAGGGAAAAAAAACCAGAAAAAATAGGCAACGAACGAGCAAAACAACTCAAACAACATCATGCTCAACAATTTCCTTACGATTGTTTCTGCACTCCAATCCAGATAGGTTTCATCATTTAAATTAACTGACAATGGACGGCGACGTCTTTGATTGTTACCGGAAGATGATTCGCCACCATGATGCGTTGACGGTCGTACAATATTGCCACCGCCGGTAACAAATGAATGCTCCGAATTCAAATGATTCCTGATGGATGTTCGATGATACGGTGAACCTTTTGGAAATACATTCACAATATCACGATACAATTCATTGGTTGAAATACTATTGAATTGTGATGTTGGTGGCGAAGATACCGGAGGCGGCGGCAACAATAACGATGGCCTTCGTTCGAACAATGGCCGCGGTACCAATGGTTCTTGATCTTGTTGTTGATGAGACAGGTTGATACTTGATCCATGATGTTCAAAACGGAAACGAGAACTTTTGATAAATGGCGATCTGCCGCCAATCATTGAATTGAAAAAATTATCCCTATCCCAGCCACGAAACACTGAATTGAGTTTATCGGTGGTCATCTCCAAATCATAGGAATACGAAGATGGCCGCATCATATCATTAACATAATTTTGTTGAGCAAACAATTGTCGACGAATTTGTCGAGGTGAATTGATTATTGAATAATTATTATCATCATTATGATTGCCATGTTCCAATCGCATCAACAGGTCACGGCAACAAGATTCGCTTCTTTGTCTTTGATGGTTATACTTAAACTGTTGTGGTTGGTGGTGCTGAAACTTACGCAAAGTCATCTTGATTTTTTTCCCAAAAAAACAATGCGAACAAAGATGAATTCAAAAATATTTCACATACTACTACTAGACCAAACTAGACTAATGGCAACAGGAAAGATAGCGAAGCAAAGCAGGAAAAGGAAATCTACAAACTTAAATTCATCAAAATTACCTTGGAAGATGGTCCGGATTGATCTATTGGTAAGGTTTGTCTATTAGAATAAGAATAAAACAACGAAAAACAAAGAATTAGTTCAATAATGATTTGGATTTTTGCAATTAGAAGAAAGGAAAGAAGGAATTTTGGATTGTTAGATAGCCAAACAGGAAAAAATCTTACTGCGATGAATAGATTTGATCATAAGCAGTCAATGAATCGCGATGACCTCTGCGAAGCAGGAAAGCAATTTTTGTTTTAAGAATTGAAGATATTCCAAATATATTCAATGAGGATCGATCAACTTACCTTTGGATTAATTCTTCATCGACAATTTCCAGCAACGATTTCCGGGCTGATGCTTGATGTTGCCGATTGTCTTTCTTCTGTTGATGATCAGTTTTAATATCACAGTCTGTTTGTTTCAAATTATTGCTATTGCTTGTTGATGGACCACCACCACCATCAGCCATTTGTACACGGGTCACAACCGATGGTGTCGGGGTTAAATACTGTCTAACAGGATGTAATTCCAATTGTTTTTGTGGCTGCTGTGAAGATGATGAAGATGGCGATGGTGATGGTGGATAGTCTACATAAAAATTCGAACGACTTGGTTGCTGATGATGATGGTGATGATGAGGATCATGATTATTGTTCGGATTTCGTCCCAATGCATAGGGATCATCGTATTGAACCTGGAAACAAAAATGATCATAAGTTATCTATTTACAAATGCTACACAAAAAGAATGATTTTACAGATCGTTTTGATGGTATTCGCTGTGGTGGTAAATAAGATTGTGCTTCCTCATATGGTTCATCATCCTCATCGTCTGGTGGATAACTTTGTGGATTATTAACACGTTCAAGCAGTTCTTGCATCAGTTCTCTTGTCAATTCTGGTCTTGGAAATAGAAATCTATGCAAAATTAATCTTTCAGCCGAGGGACGTTTTTTCGGGTTTTTGGTCAAAGCCATTTTGACGAATTGATGAAATTCCGGTGACCATCTGGCTTTGTCTTTCAATGTTGGTGGCTTGAAATTTGATTTGGACATTAGAAACAAAGCCCTCATCGGATGAAGATCGAACATTGGTGGTTGTAATTCGGCCAGTTCAATGGCCGTTATTCCGATGGCCCATATATCGCATTGGTGATTATATCCTCCTTTACGTTCAACGGCAGCCACTTCTGGTGCCATCCAATATGGCGTGCCAATAAATGATTTACGTTTACTGATCGTAGCAGTTATTTGTGCGGAAACACCAAAATCGGCCAATTTAACGTCACCATCTTCGGTCAACAATATGTTTGCGCCTTTTACGTCACGATGAATCTTGCCCAAACTATGCAAATAATGGACACCTTTCAATGTTTCGCGTATCACAAAAGCGATTTGTTTTTCGGCTAAATCACAATAAAAAAAAGGTTTAAAAGTTAATTTTGCGATAATTTAAAAAATGCTCAAAACTCACTCAAAGGACCGGTACAATGATAAATATCTTGCAATGATCCACCGCCGCAAAATTCCATACAAATCCATAATTTATCACGTCTCAAATAAGAGCCAAAAAATGCCACAATATTCGGATGGAGGCAATCCTTCATCATACGTATCTCTTGTTGTATTATACTGAAATCATCGCCTGGCTCCAATTTGATAATTTTGACGGCAGCCACCTCCCCATTAGAGTGTCGTTTGGCCTGTTAACAAATTTAGGAATCAGATTAAACGGAACGTTTTATCATAATCAAGCTTACCTTATAAACATCTCCGTAAGTACCGGAGCCAACACGTTGTAAGAGATCAAATTCATCTTGTGGATTACGACGAGATATATCCAAATGGCTATTATTACCATTGGATAACGATGATGATGATGATGTTGGATAGGAGATTGCCATTGAAATCCTCAAGATTTTGTATATTTTCACCAGGATTTTCGGATTCAAACCAGATAACAATCCTCCAAAAGCTATACGATGAAAAGATGAATGATGAAAATTTTAATGTTAACCAAAATGAAATGCGGCCTTGAAACAGCTGGCGTGTGTGCTCGTGTGTATCTTCTTCAGCACCAGCATTAACACACAACCGAAAGCATAGACACTCTTGAATGATGATGATGATTTAAATAAAAAAACAAAACAAAAAATAATCTTCTTTTGGTGACACACAACTTTTTACTTTACTTCCAATTGGTGTGCTTGTCGTTATTGCATTTGTATTAGCAAGAAGAGCAGAAAAAAGCAATGGTTTGGCCGCACGCACCGAAGCACTAATTGTGACAAAATTAGGCTTTATATCTGCTTCTTCTTTTTAGCATCCAAACATAAGGATATGTAGAGCTGTGGTTAGAGCAATGCTGCTGCTAACGATAATAATAGTTTTGCAAAATTTGCGTTCGTCGAGGTGGCTTAGGAAATATCTTCAAAAAAAATATTCGAAAAAATGTGATGATGTTGACAAGAAGATGTCCTAGAAATTTTGGGTAACACCGAATCACAATTCAATCATTTGGTAGTGTTCAAACATTTTCAGCAGATTGAAAAACCGCCACAAATCGATCAATTCTGAATCATTAGTTTCGTTCCGTATATTCAGCGCATTAAAAAGCTTCCCAGACAGACATTGGCTGCTGCTGCTGTTGTAGTTGCGGTTGTTGGCTGGTTGAAAAGCAATCATATTTCACAAAAAATTTGATCATCGAAACACATTTCCCTGACAACTACCGTCTCAATTTTCCAGCCAAACATTGCAGCCAATAACCAATCGAAGTGGGCGAATGCACACACAAAAAAAAACGGGATCGAAATTGTTCGGATGCTTGTTTCGGTACTCAATTTTTTTTCGGCCAGCAGTTTATGTCTGCTTCTGTGATAATTGTTATGACTATTGATGATGAATGATTGAAGGGGCAAGAGAAGGGATCTTCGACCAATAAATATTTTTGAAAAATACTTCGGCTTCGGCCTTCCCCAGTTAAGATGGATTCTCTTGTGTGTGTTGAATGAATAGAACCGGTTTTAGTCTATGTGATGCAACATAATCAATATGATTAAAATGATATTTTTTTCCTTTCTAATATAAAATTCTTTACCTTGTTTTTTTGATGCTCGTGTTGTCTACTGTTTGATCATCATCATCATCAACGATGACAATCCGCAATGAACCATGTAAAAATTCACTTCAAAATGGAGAAAAACCTGGGGGGAAAGATAGAAAAAAAATATGATTAGATTAATGTTCTTTACAGGTGAAAATGATTTTATTTGCTTATTATTAACCAGGTAATATGGCTTAATTTTTTCGTTGTAAAATAAAGCCAAAATACCTGCCAATTAAATACTTAAACCGTGCGATTTTTTTTTGGTTGGGTTGTATCTCCCTGATGCATCATAATAATTAGATTATCAAAGTGATGATCGAAGATTACACACCACAATCATATGTTTGCTAAGATATAAAACTACGTCCGTTGAGTTTTGGAATAAGAAAAACCGAAACAAAACAAAAAGTATAATAATGATAACAATAAAACCGAAACCAATCTCAATCTCCGATGGTTCTTATGTGTTCAAGACACGCCATAATAAAACACCAAAAACCATAGGAGATTGTGAATGGAGGAGAATATAACAAGACCGAAAAAAAAATGGGAAAAAAACATTAACCAAATTCTTTCGTTCGTTCTCGTCGGGCACTATATCATTATCATTATTATTATTATTACTACTATGCGTATGCTGCTTTTTGGATGAGATGAACGGGCAAAAGAGACGAAAAAAAAGGCGATAATAATAATAATAATAAAAAGGATCCGAAAAAGTATTTGGCATGCTCCAAAAAAAAAAATATAAAACTTTGCGCCAGACACAAAACATGCAGAGATAAACACCGTGTAGAATAGACCACATGAATAAACTAAACAAAATAAAATACAAAACGACGAAGACGACGACGACAACAACATTGCTCCTCGCCAGAAGACGAGATACCAGAATCTTGATAATAAAATGATGGTAATTTGTCTCTATCCCTCTCTCTAGCTCTGTCCCTCTCCTACAGAATATTATTCTGGGCAAACCATATAAATGACCAAAGAAGCCAACCAATCAACGTGTCCTAACAAGTTCATTGTGATGGACAAAAAGAAAAAAGATGAAAACATAAGCTTTCAGCAGTATCAGAGACCCAGCAGAACCAAGAACAAAACAGAATCTTCGAAAAAGAAAAGAAGAAATAGAAGCTCAAGATTGCCGGAAAGTAATCAAAAATTGGTTTGACAATCGAAGAAACAAAACAAAACAAAAAACAAAAAAAGGAGAATCGACATGCTGTCTCCATTGAATAGATGGATGTAGGAAAACATCAGGATAGCGCGCACAGCTGGTGTGTATGATGACACAATCAATTGGGAACTATTGAGAAGATTCTTGCGCTCTATTATCTAATTCTTTGTCAAGTAATGACAATCTTTGAATGAAATCATCAGGACAGAATCTTGCCAAAAACAATGGGATTTTTTTTCTTGTGTTCCGGGAAACGCGACACTACCACCCCACATACAGTTAGGGAAAGTATCAATTGTTTCGAGCAATTTTTTTCAGATTTTCATTAATTTATTACATCCGTGTGTGTGTGTGTGGGTGTTCGAATTCTGTATCCTGCTGATTCTGCTGTGCTGCCAACACAATCAATTAGTTTGAAGATTCACCAACAATTTGTGTGGCAATGATATCGAATATCATTTCATTGCGGAATGATCTCGTTCGTTTCGTTTCATCAACAATGATGCGGAATTTTTTTTTGCGCTGCCGCCTCGATAGATGGTCCCTTGTTTTGTGGGGGTAAACAACACACTCTTCTATTTAGTCTTCATAATCATAATTCAAGACCGATCAATAAATCAGAAGGCAGAGCCATTGGCTTTTTGTTTAGATTTTTGATCATCCAATCTCACACCAATGTCAGTTTGTACACATTTTCCATGGCCGAGCAAAACGAATGCGAATTTGATTAACATTTATCAGAATCATTGTTTTAGGGCCTGGCTGGTTAGCTTGGTTAGATGTTTGATTATTCGAGGTTCGTTGATTCTTGTCTGTTTGTTTGTCTGGTCGTCTCTCTTTCCCTCTTTCTCTCTCGTTTTATCGTTTGCCTTTGTTAGAGGAGTATATTCACCGTGAATTGATTTAATTCACATAAACGACTTGGGGGGCAAGTTTTATTAGCTAGCTAGCTAGCTTGCTCGATTTCAAACAACAACAACAAGCAAAAAGAATTGAGGAAAAATTCTATTTGCAAGAACAACAAAAAATAAAATGCAGCGCCATTTTGACAGATAATTGCTGCTTCTTTTGTGTTGTTATTGTTGTTTGGGATTGCAAAACACATCGAACAGAGATGATTGTGTTTGATATAATTTTCATTTTTTATTGTTGATTAGTTTGTTTAGCTCTCAACCTTCCATTGAAAAATATAATAATTGAATCAGTCACTTTAGGCTGGTAATTTTAAACCTCATTATTATTTATATCATTTATGCTTTGTTCTATAACAATCATGCAACTGAGAATAATGCCGAAAGCAATTATTCGAATTGAATTGCGTGATATCTAATATATATATGGGATTCGTGCGAATAATTAGCGCATTTTCATGCTAATCAAACGTAATAATAATAAAAAACTTCTTACCTTGTTTCTTGTTCATTTTATTCTGGCCAGCATGTAGAACGAAGACACTCACAAGAGCACACAAACACAAACACAAAACAAAAAAGATTTTCAAGAGATTGCTAACCAAAAAAACAAAATAAAACACAATCCAGTGATATTGATTGATCGAAAGAAAAGGCAGAGCACATTTGGTGTGTGGAACACATTTACACTAAACAACAAAAATCATAACAATAATAATAAATAACCAGAGAAATGGGAGCAATCATCAAACGCACAGAAGACTATCAAATTGTTGTAACTGTTGTGTTGTTTTTTGTTTTGGTGGTGTTGGTTTGGTTGTGGCCGTCGTAGTCTTCGTCTTGTTGGTCGTGGTTGAATTTCACAATATATCACAATATGCAACACACAGAAGAAACACAAACACACACACACGCACAACAAAATGTGTTACATTTTCGTTGGCCAAAAATCTTTGGTGTTGGGCGCCATCGTTCCAAGCGAATCAAATGTGGTGGTCCATCCACCCGACCGAAAATTCGAATCGGATCGAATCAAAACACACAAACACAACAACACAAGCAAACACATTGAAATTTTCTATTTGTCAATTTTGGAATTGTTGTATGTTTTGGATCTTCTCGGTTTTGGTGTTGTTCTTCTCATCATCACAAAATAATAAAACACCAACAACAACAACGATTTGAGATCAACTCGCAGAGAGGAAAACACGGGCACAACCAAATAGGAAAAATAATGCAGCACAAACACACACGCAGCATTGAGAAGAGAGAGAGAGGCAGTCAAGTCATCGTTCAAACATCGCACTGTTAGCGGCAGTAGCATTGATAACAACACGCGACGTCTATTTCAGCCATTCACATTTTGTTTTGCATTTAGTATTGTATTGGTAACAGTCATCATTCTGAAGAAACAAAAAATGGTAGCAGCATTCAATTCAGAGAATTACGGGAAAACACCACAAAATTTTTGGGTTATTCACATCATCAATGAACTTTTTGATGTTTCTTCTTCTTCAAATCTGAAGTCGACCACACCACTTACCATGCATGCATTCATGATGCACAGTGTTCGGTCAATGGTTTTCTTTCTTGTTGGTGGTGTTATTCATTTCTATTTATTATTATCGTATCTTGAACTTCAGACACCGAAGTGAATGGACGAAAATAATCGTTGGTGAAAAATGGAAAAAATTGTATAAGAAAAACAGAACAGAACCGACAACAACCTTGGTCAAAGCCGGTCATTTTCGTTTGTTTCGTGGCTACTGATATTATTATAATTTCTTTTTGGATAACAACGATATGATGAAATAAAGAGAACAATAACCACACGACGACAAGGCTTAAAGTGCTTGTTGCGACGACGACGACGACGACGGTGACGGCCGCGGTAAGAATGATGATATTCTCTTTCATTCATCTTGAAATTTACCTTAATTGTTCAATTCAAACTTGTTGTAGACATGCTGTTGTTATGAAGCTATGTGTGGCCGGTCAACAACATCGCAAAATTTTTGTGTGTGGGAGAAAACAAAACAAGGAAACTAATCCCACAGAAAGCTGAAATATGAAAATAATTTTCGTCTCTAATTAAATATCGGTTAATGGCCAAATAATAGAGAAAATTGTGGAAATAATTTCATCGAATTTTTTTTTCAATTTCGCTCAATCAATTGATGATAAAATGCTCGTCAGCCCCTGTTCATAGAGGACTAAAATACCAAGAATTTAATTTGGATAAATTTTTGATTAAAATCGAATCCGATCAAAAAACATCTTCTCTCAATACAAACAATTCATTTGGTTTGCCATTGTTTTGGGCCAATTTTCAAAATTTCTTGCGTCACGCTCTCTATGAATTGACCTGAAATGGCTCAGCAGCGCCATGATATTGTCATGCTTGGTGTGTTTTGAAGCCTCTTCAAAATCGTTGAAAATCCATCAAAGAAACATGGCCGATGTAATTTTTGAAGATATTTTCGATGTCAAAGATATTGATCCTGATGGAAAAAAGTTCGATCGTGTTAGCCGGCTCCATTGTGAATCGGAATCATTCAAAATGGATTTGATATTGGACGTTAATACACAAATTTACCCGATGGATTTTGGTGATAAATTTCGTTTGCAAATTACATCAACATTGAATGAAGAAGGATATCAAGATGATAGTGAATGGAATCCCAGAGATGATACACCTAATCGTGCCGATAGCTTCGATTATGTTATGTATGGTAAAACCTATCGTATTGAAGGTGATGAGGGTCCACACGAAGTAACCACAATGGCCGCATATGCATCTTTTGGTGGACTATTGATGCGATTGAAAGGTGATTTCAATAATTTACATAGTTTTGAAGTCGACAAGAACATCTATTTGCTAATGAAGAAGCTCAAATTTTAAGGCTCTAATCGACATTCATTTAAGAAAATTTTTTTATTTTTTAAGAAATGACCATTTTTCAAATCAATAACTCGAATATTCATTGATACGAAATAAATGAGCAGTACCATATCCGTTCACGAAAGACATGAAACCACTGTTTGGTGAAAAATCTAAATCATAAATTCGTCCATAAGTTCGGCCATTGCCGACGGTTATCGGAAAGTTTCGGTACACAGTCATGGAATTTGCGTTCAAAAAACGAATGGCATCTTTTTTCTCACTGGAAGCCATCATTAATAATTGCCCATCATGATTGAATTTCAACGAAGTAATAGCAGTGGTTAGATTCATGACAGATTTCAATGCTTTTGGACATCTTTGTTTCATGACTTCATCGAATTTGTACAAGTTCACTACGCCCATATTGGATCCAATAGCCACCAAAGAACTATCGGGACTAACATCAATACTGGTGGCAACAATCGTATCTGGATCGTTGAAACGATTCACACATTTAATGCATTTCCTAGCACAACGAACATCAAATATGAATGCTTGACAACCATTCTGTTGTCCGTGTGCTAACAGATAATTAGAATCAGGACTGAATGCCAAACAATCAACTTCACCGTTGACTTTGAATTCTTGTATCAGTTCTTTACTGGATGCAGTCAATAGATTAATATTGCCAT
Source organism: Amerodectes protonotaria (assembly GCA_025882695.1). Taxonomy (NCBI): domain Eukaryota; kingdom Metazoa; phylum Arthropoda; class Arachnida; order Sarcoptiformes; family Proctophyllodidae; genus Amerodectes; species Amerodectes protonotaria. The sequence continues at coordinate 14,012 of JAOZJS010000306.1, read as the reverse complement.
TTTCATCGCACGCAGCCAAATATGATCCATCTGGAGAGACTTTGAATCCACGCAATGAATAGCGAACTTTTCCACCTTTGGATAGCGCTACTCTTACAATTTTACCAGCATTCATATCATAATAATAACAATATCCTTTGGATTTAGGATTGGTTCCATCCGATCCAATAATAATCTCTTCATGACCGTTGCTTGACAAAAATTTAGCATCAGACATTCGAAAACCTTGAAAATAGATCGATTGTATGATAGAATTAAGCTTCCCATCAACCTGGAACAATCGGATTAGTCCAATAGGAGAACCGACTAGGGCAACGGTAGAATTTGGATGGAAATTCACACAATTCAATGATGCTGTAATGCGGCTGGATATGTTCAAATGATTGCATTTTTTGATGTGAAGAAAATCTTTGCGCAATTTGATTCGTTCTTTGGATGTAACTTTATCATACGCTGATTGTTCAATGGAAATTTCATCCGAATCTGAATCGGATTCAGATGATGATGATGATTTTTTGGCACGCTGTTTGATGTTTTGGCTTTGTGAAGTTGTTGCATCTAAAGCTTTTTTAGCCCAACTTGGTGGCTCATAGATTGAATTAAATTTACGCTCCAAATATTGTTTATATTTATCTTTTGATTGGACCTGTTTCGGTAATTTCGATGCCCCTTGAAAACCTTCGAAAGCTTCAATATCATCATCATCATCATGCCACAATGGTTTGTTTTCTGTTTTGGACGAGGGTTCTTGGAAATATTCAGCTGCATAACGACTAGAATATTCTTCATCTTCGTCATCATCATCATCATCTTGAGTAGTCAACAAATTATCATTTTCAACATTTACTTCATCGCCAGATCTGTCCACCACAAACACATCGTTGGGCAAATCATCTTGATTGTCGGGCAAATTTTTATTGAAATCGATCGACACAAGTTCCACATGTTTGTCGATTTTGGTCAACAACTGTACATCGGTGTTGAAAACAATTTCGCCCAATAATCGTTCAGTTTCAAGCAAGTTTTCATGTCGTTTTTGAGCTTTATCGCTGCGGGATTTTTTGTCGTTGGAGGATGGATTTATTTCTTTTTCATTCACCAATAATTCTTGAGGTCTTTTTTTACCCATGTCTTTCAAAATCGGATTGGAAAATAAAAATAACAAACACGTGTCAAGCGATAATCCAATCAGACTTGGCACATGGCAAGCAAGCTCTAACCGCGAAACTCCTGAGCAACGCCATCTATTGGCATAAATTTACACCTCGATAATTTAAAAAAAATTCAAATTTCAAACTCCAAATTTTTTTTTGTAGCTCGTTTTGACGAGTTATTTCCCGTCTCTTTTTGATTTTATTTTCAAAATTAAGAAATGAATTGCTCGAAAGCAATGGTTTTTATTGAAATTATTACAGTATAATGATCATAATGGTTGAATGGTAGTGAATGGTTTTAGGTTGTTTTGAAAATTTTGATCATTTTCAATAATAACCTTTGTAGCCACCATAACCGTAGCCACCATAACCATAGCCAAGACCACCATAGTAACCACCATAGCTGAGTGGAGCATAGCTATAGCTTCTGACGCCATAGCTTTTGCCATATCCGCCATATCCGCCATAGCCGAGTCCACCATAACCATAGCCCAGTCCACCATAACCATAACCATAAGATGGACCATAGCTGGCATAAGAAACGGCTGGAGCATAGCTTTTGTAGACGACTGGAGCGGCAACATATGATTTTCTGTACACTGGTGCAGCAGCATAGGTGATGGCTGGACCATAACCATATCCGCCAAGACCATATCCGCCTAGGCCATAACCATACGTGGCTGAAACGGCAGCAACCAAAGCGACCAAAATAGCGGCAGCAAAAATGGTTTTCATTTTGGCAGTTTTTGAAGTTTTGTTTTGTTGAGATTTTGAGAATCGAGATTGGTGATTGACTTGAATGATTGGTTTTTGGATTTAAGTTGAGCTTTTTATATTGGAAAAATCCTCACCGACCACAACCATCATCATCATCATCATCATCATCACCACCTCTACCGTGTACACCAATGCAACATCCTAGAAAGGATCCCAAAAACAACAAACACACACACATGCACATAGTTTCGGAGGTTTTTTTTAAAAAAATTTTTTTTTCTTCGTCTTCTTGTTCAATATCATTCGAATAATAAAGATAATAATAACCAATGGCAAACAGGACAGGACAAGACAGGTAAGTTGTGAAGCACCACAGGTATGTATTTGTCGTGTAGAATAAAACTAATACATGCACACACCAATGTAGTGTGGTGGTTGTGGTTAGTGCAGCAATGGAACGCGCAACACGAGAAGACGCCCGACAACAACAGCTCACAAGTTGTAGGGGAAGGGGAAGGGGAAGGAAAGAGCGAAAATCGCGAAACACCACGATGGACATCCAGAGGAAAAAAAGTCCATTTTGGATGCAATCAATCTGTTCAATAATCATCAACACCATCCTGATGATTTGAAACAACCACAACGACAATCATTGGAAATTGAATACATTATTTTCGTTTTCTTGTCCAGCATGACGATGGTGATGGTGTTGGTGGTGATGATGATGGTGATGGTGATGGTGATGACCATTCTCATCAGCAGAAGCGGCAAAAAAAGCAGAAAAAAAATATCCCAAAAATGATAATGGTGATAATGATTCTTTGAAAGGAGACCGCAATTGCTGAGAATAAAACAAAAATGGCCACCAACAATGGACAATTCAACAAGAAGCTTTGCAAAATGGCGAACGTGTTTACAATCACCATTCGCCAATCAACCAAATGATAATCTGGCTACCAGAAGTTCTCCAGGCTTGTTCTTCTTCTTCTTCTTCTTCCTCCTCACCTCATCCTTATTGACGCCTCCGCCCAATTGGTTAATCATTGCTTACAATCTCATAATATCTGAATGTAATTATTTTAATTATTATGGTTGTTGTTGCATTTGTCAAACAGCATAATTATTATTGGTTTCAAGCATTATTAGATGATCTTCGAATAACTCGCGCGCGCGTGAGTGAAGAATGGAGAATTCCAATTTTTTTCCCTCTCTTGCTCATTTTGTTTTGTCCAACCATTCTTGTAATTATAACAATCTTACACACACACACACACACACACAAGCAAATCAAATTGAATCCTTGGTGATGATGACGGTAGCATCATGATGTCCTTCAACATTTGTAATCTTGGGCTGGTCATTCTTTTTCCAGTAACTTGGTCAGCCATTCGGCAGCCATTTAGTTTCCAATGTTTTTTTATTCGTTCTCGCATCGCTCCAAGAACATTGGAAACATTCCAAAAAGGTGAACAATGGGGATAGACGCATGTGATGATCAAGCGCTCATTCTCAATGGCAACGAATTATAATGCAACAGGTAGCAATAGCACTTTTGCAAAACACCTTTGTAATAGACGACGATGTTCATCCACACATCGCGACTACCGTGTATGCGAAGATCGAAGGTCAACGCGATTGATGGATTCGTGCATAGATGACATCGAATCCAAAATGCGCATCAGCAAAAGAAAAAATCAAAGGAAATCTATTTAATTAGCTACCGAAAAAAAATGATTTTTTTCGAGGGGGACAAGAGAGAGGGGAAAAGTATTGAAATTTAAATCAAATACAAGCAATTTGTTGGCGCCTTTTGAAAGCTCATTACTTTTAGTTATCCAAAATGATCGATCCAACAAAAATATATCTGGAAAACCAATCTCATGTTTACGCTTTTCTTAATCCAAGAACGCTGAACTTGAAAAAAAATAACACAGGAGAAAACTATATGATCTATGGAAGATGGTGTTGATTTGGATTTTCCTCCAAATCATCACCATCATCATTGAAAACAAAATTTCCAACCGATACAAAAAATACATTCATTTGCCTTGAATATTGGGAAACGCCGTACAAATACGAGTGCACAATCAAGAGCTTACAGATATTATCTTTAATTTCGGTGCAAAAGATCAGGGGAATATTGGAAGAATGCGAACATTTTGCTGAAGATTATATCATAAGATTAGAAATCGAAGCAAAATAAGTCGAAAATACGTGCTCAAGGAGACAAAAAGAGAGAGAGAGAGGCTGGAATCATTGAGAACTGAATTACAATTTGTGGTACGATGGATAAGATACAAATCATTCTCATTCGATCTTTTCGAAGAGAAGCTGTTTAAAAAATTGGATCTAATTCCATTGTATTTGGTGGGAGATTTTTGAATTTTCCTCATACAACGATAGATTTATGTGCGACAAAAACAATCGAGACGATCTTTTCTCAAACTCCGCTTTAAAATCTTTACCATTTAACTTAACTGATTTTGGTTCGGTGTCGATTCCTGTTATAAGAATCCTCTCCAATGTCTGATTGAACGGAAATCCTAGATGGCTTGATTGAATGGTCAAGGTGTTCTGAGAGAGAGAGAGGAAAATATGATAATTATTCAGCCAAAGGGCAAAATCTTGGTAAAAAAGTACATTGATCTTACATTAGCAACATTGAAATCATAAAGATTATAATGGCCAAGCTCCTGTGTATCTAGGCCATCTCCTGAATCCCAATATAATTGTCCGCTAGCTTCAGATGTAGCATTTTCCAATGAGACTTGTAAAATGAAATTATTTTTACGCGATTTTTCCGTATTTTGGTTCGGCATCTGTACTGCAATGATTGATCCAGAACGAAAAAAAACACAGGGTATTTCCATTGGAGCATCGATGGTATGCATTTGTCCTTCGCTGAAAATATAAGTGCGATTGGTGCCCGAAAACCATCTACCTTTAGGGAAGTAGACTTCGACCTGCAAATACGGATGAATTGAATATTTATTGATGGTAAGAATTCGAAACAAATTTGAATTACCTGGGTTTGATTTGGTTCTAATGCTGGTGTAATCATAACTGATTCGCCCCACATAAATTGTGTTTCAATCTTATAAGTGGATTCATCTTCCGGAAATTCGAAAAACAGTGGACGTATCACCGTACCGCCTTGATTGCTTGCTTGATGGAATAATGTATAAAGGTATGGTAGAAGAATATAACGCCAAATTAGTGCAATCCTGGCGGCCTCGATCACTTTTGGTCCCAACGCTACTGGATCTTGTTCCACACAATCGTAGTCATTATGATTACGTGCGAAAGTATAGAATGCTCCCAATTGATGCCAACGTGCGCAAAGTTCCTCGGTGGTGTTCAAATGGAATCCGCAAATATCGGCGCCAACCATTGGTATGCCGAATATATTGAAATTCAAAATGGATGGTATTGTCCATTTCATTGATGACCAATCAGCATTGATATCTCCAGTCCAATGCGATGCCCAATGGCCATGCCCTGGAGCGGTGGAACGCGATATTATGAACGGACGTTTGTTTAATACTTTTTTCAAGGCTCTTTTGGGCACAGAAAATAAAACGATAGAGAAAGGAAGAAAGAAAGAGAATTTCAAACAAAATAATTAATTGCAAAAATGATGCTTTAATTGCACTGTTTTCAAGATTTAATAATCTTCAAAACAAACAAACAAGCAAGCAAGCAGACAGGCAGGAGGACAAACAATCCATTAGAATCAATTAGAATCAAACTTACAGATTGGTCACGATGGCTTCTTGAAATCCATACAGATTATGAAGGTTATAATGCAATGTATCATTGTAGTGTTTGGCTGTCATACAAAGTGTCATACGTCTTAGTGTAAGACTTGGATCGGTCATTCCGGGTGTGTATTGTGGTGATTCCAGATTGGATTCAACCGGACAGCCACCAATTTGTCCATCGATCATGTTGGCTGGTTCATTCATATCGATCCAGGCGCCATCGAATTCAATTTTCGAATGATATTCTTCAAACATCTTCGACCAATAATCCAAAGTTTTTGGGTTGAAGAAATCCGGCCATACAGTGGATTTTGTGTTCCATACTCTACCATAGAAAATTTGATTGCTGGAATTTTTCACAAAGATATCCATTTCAACACCAACATCAAATGGTGGATAAGAGCGAGGCGGTTCACCACCGGATATGCCTGGGTCAAACATTGGAATGAATTTCATTCCATTCTTGTGCAGTTCGTTGTTGATAAAGTCGGGCATATCTTTAAAGTTTTCTAGATCATAAGTAAAATCATTGTGCTGATCAAACATATCAATGTCGGTCCACTGTTCTGGCGCAAAATTCAAATAATTTAGTTTCCGGGAACATTTTCGGCAATAAAGTACGTTACCTGAACATCATAAGGTATGCCCGCTTTACGAGTTCTTTCGTAAACCGCTTTCAAATTGCTCAAATTGAAATACCCATAACGGGACAGATGATATCCCAACGACCAATATGGTGGCATTTGGGGTAGTCCAATCAATTGATGATATTGTCGAACAACATCTTCCGGTTTGGGACCGAAAAATATGAAAAAATCCAAAATACCACCAATGGTTCTATAGGTGATTGATGGTGATGGCTGTGTGATCACATCCATCGGATTCTGGTTGGACAGGAACACGCCGCTGGCGAATCGTTCTTTTGAATCTTTTCCTATCTGTTCCATGGTCATATAGAAGGGATGTGAACCATACAGCGAACGATTCGGCAAAGTAGCATACGGATCACGGTTCATCATTGTGTAACGTTGCCAATTAGCTTGTTTGTAGAATGGTGCACGATGTTCGCCAAGGCCGTATAAAAAGTTCGATGGTAATTGATTGGTTATTTGCAAGAATTGATTGGAATAAATCAAAATGGCCAGGTTAACATTGAAAACCGCTTGCCCAGTAGCACGGCGTTTGATCATCAATCTGGATTCATTCACCTCGATGTCGTACATTGTATTGTTGGATATTTTGCTTTCCGAAAGATTAAATTTAGGGATAGGAACTTGGAAACGTTCCTCATCATCCATGTCGATGAAACGAACCCGGACCATTTCATCATTGTAAATTATCACGCTGGCTTCAACATGTTCGATATCTTTTGGGAAACCGGATAGGCTCTTTTTTTCGTCTCTTTTCAATCTGATAACCACTTTAGATTCAGTTATGGTTTTTCCAACAATGAAATAACCGATTGTGAAATTTTGGCCAAAATAACAAGATGGTGGGCCAACTTCCAATGGCAACAGGTGGCTCTGATCATCCGAACCGATTTTTGATTGATCCCAACAGCATCCACGTTTTGCGCATTGTTCTTGAGAAACCGGAGTATCCGGATGACAATCGATACGATCCTGTTTAGGGATCGGTCCACACTGGTCCTCGCATAAGACCAATGAAAACAGCAACAGGGAAAATAGGATGTTCAGGATCATCTTTGCTGTGAGGAATTTTGTGATGAATCCATAGAAAAGAAACTGCTCCTCAATCCTGGTTGGTTGATATCTGCCAGTTATTTATAGATTGTGGAGAATCCCTCCTGATCATTTGGATCATTTTGAAGTGTTTACTATTTTCATTCCGATAGTGTTTCCTATTAAGATATTGGTTTGATTGTATTGTTCTCCATGGATTGAGTGCAAAGCAGATTTGTTGCTTTTTGGTTGAACCAGTTCCAGATAATTGAGGCAACCCTTCAAATACGCCCAGCAATAACCTGAGATTCAAGAGATACTTGTATTTGTGCGCCCAACAAAGAACTACTTGAAATTTGGTCTGTTTTTTTCCCGTTTGTGATCTCAGAATAGAGTCTATTCAATAGACTATTGGACTTTGATATTGTTCAAAATCTCGCAATAATAAAATAATAAATCTAATCATCATCATCCAAGACAATCGATCAGAATCTGCCGATGTCTACCTGTCGCGAAGGTCGCGGAAATTTCAAATGGGGAAAAAACCGAAAACACCACCAAAGTCGAAATAGTTGAAGGCGGTGGCAATAGCCACTGCTCCGGCGTGCAGACATTTGTGCCATTATAAGTGCCACGAGTTTATTGGAAAAGTCCAATTATCAAGAAAGATGAACTATAACGGAAGACAATCTTTGTCTAAATTGGCAACTGTAAACTATGGTGCATGCTATCATAGTGATGATAATGATGAACCACCAAAATTGATTGCAGTCGTAGGCGATATGGAAACCTGTGTTGGATTTGTTTTAGGTGGTATCGGCCAAGAGATTCGTACCACATCGTTTGTAAATGGTGGCCACAGCTATAATTATTACGTGGTGGAACGTGAAACAAATGTCGAGGATATCGAGAAAGCTTTTGAATCATTCCTATTGCGTGATGATGTTAACATTATAATTATCAATCAAAAAATTGCCGATCGTATACGGCCAGTGATCGATTCTCGCCGGGAAGCCATTCCGGCCATTTTGGAGATACCGTCCAGTGATCAGCCTTACGATTGGATGAAGGATAATATTATGAAACGAGCCAAATCTCTTCATCAAAATCATAGCAAATTTTAATCCTCCCTAATTGTCAGCTAATTGTCCTAATTTTATTGTTTAATCTTTTATCGAATTCTGTTGATGGCAACCAATAAAATAATTAAAATTCCTTGCAAAAAAATTACATGATTTACAGTGTTTTGATTTTCCGACACTAGATGGCAGACTATTCTCCATAAAAGCTGAAATATTCAAAATTAACGCGGCAAACAATTGTGTATTGACCTTGTCCAGTAAATCGTTGTGTATAACGGGGATAAGAGAGCGGCGTGCGGCCCATCAAACAGTTTTGTGCCGCCCATCAAGCATTTCTAAACAACAGAAGAAGGTGTATTCCTCGCGCTCTGATTGATCCACTGTGTGGATTTGACATGATGACGAGACACACTATAAACAGTAGAAGAAGGAGGAGGATTCCTCTTTCTCTCTCTGATTTGTTCAATGTGATGATTTGACCTGATGACGAGGCACACTATAAACAGTAGAAGAAGGTGTATTCCTCACTCTGATTGGCCCAATACGATGATTTGTCACGATGACGAGACACACTATAAACAGCAGAAGAAGGTGTATTCCTCTCTCTGTGATTGGTTCAAAGATCTACACACTCTAAACTACTTTATGTGCGGCCGGCGCAAAAAATTTTGAAAAATTCAGAAACGGATTTCTGTGGACTTTTTGAAATATACTTTTTTTCCGCATTCAGTCAAGTCAGTCAAAAAGATCCATTCCATTGCAAAAAAAAGGAAGATGGAACAAAAATGATACCAATATGAGAAAGTCGGTGGATATTCGATGCATTTTTACGATGGTCTCCGTCGAACATTGGGACAATCGGATCGGATTTTTTCTTATCCGTCACATTGTCCACGCTGTTGTCCATTATTGCCTTTATTATTGTTATTATTATTATTATTGTGTGTATCGACATTATCGTAAATACGGGAACAACAAAATGACCTTAGGTCATTCGGTTTGGTCAAAATGGTGGTGTTTTCTCTCTGTTTGATTGAAGAACAAAATTGTCACGAACCATTTCCTTTTTTTTTTGCTGTTCACCCATTTTCATTCTGTCCATTTCTTCTTCTTGTCTTCTGTGTGTGTCTTGTCCCTGATTTTTATTTTTTGGGCCATTTGAATCATCAATTAGTCTATGGTTTTTTCCACTGTTCCACCATGGCTTGTGGCTGGTTGATTTTCAACAATAAACATCTGCCACTTTTTTTCAGTCTCTCTCATTCGTTTTGCTCATTTCCTAAGGGCCGTGTATGTCTTTGCTGTGTGAAGTTTCTGGGGCCCAGGTTGGTTCATTGGCTTTTGCCTATTGAAACGGTCTAGAGGCCTTAAAGCACTTTTAGCGGTACTGTGTACTAAGGTCCGGTTCGAAAATAAAAGGAAAAGAGAGACAATGCAGCAAAATCAAACACAATGAAACCCTGTGTCGGTTTTTTTGCTTGCTTGCTTGCTTTCTCGCTTTCTTTCTTTCTTCACCAATAAAATCCCTGTTCCCAATCGCTGAAGATTGAGAGAGAGTCGAATCGGATACAAGAGAATGAAGTGAACGGAACCACGGAAAAGTATCCCAAAACAACCATGAACCACTACCAACCAATGTTGGAAGAAGAAATAAAGCTTCTAAAAAAGATGGATTGATGCAGCAATAGAATGAGAAAGGAGATAGAGAGAGAGAAGAGAGGACAACCAGCCAAAAATACTGAAAATGAATGGAATTGAATTAAACTTTCCGATTTTTTTTGGCTTGTTCTTGTTCGTTCGTTTGTTCTTTCTTTCTGGTCGATCGGTAAAAGGTGTAGCTGCAAAGCTGTTTCATGGAACACCATGCTGCTGTGCCTTGGTTCGGTTTGGTTTGGTTTGGGACAAACTAACCGACGTCGACGCAGAAATTGAAATTTGCTTTCCCTGTCCGGGGATCGTGGTGCCGATGTGAAATCCAATATTGTGCCGCAGTATCCTAAAAGATTCTGATGTTCCAAACGTCTACCACACCAGCCAGAAAGATACAACGTTCAAATGATAGCGGCAAGATTTGAATGATTTGAACAACTAGAAACAAACCAGAAAAAAAAACAGAATCCTTATTGGTGCATCCTGCCGCTGCTGCAGTGTGTGAACATCTCCAATGTTGATTTGGTGCTATTCTGCGCAAAATTCTGTCCAAAACTCAGAGCAAGACAGACAAAGAGAGTGTCTTGGAACCGAACATTTTGAAACCGAAAACCGAGTTTGTTCTTCCTATAAACATGTGCGCGTGTTTCGAAAAACAACAACAAAAAATGTGCTTATGTTCTTTCAGTGCCTGATCGTGAAGGATACCGACAACCATATTAATGAAATAAGACATTTCCGATTTTTTTCCACCGGATTGTACATTGAAAAGTATCTGTTTTAACCATAATTTGAATTGAATATGATGTACGAGGTTGAAAAAAAAATTCTAATCATCGATTGTTTCGTTCATCATCACCATCGATTTATTTTTGAAAAAATTTCGGAGGGAATTTGCTTTTTGGTTGGAACGCTCGCTTCATGAACTGACGGACAAACCTGGTCAGAATCCAAGAATTTGGATCCGACCGTATTCGTATTTGGTACCAGAGTTGGTTGATGTTTGCGTGTGGTTGTGATTCATTTGTTTCGGTTTATGGTTGCTACTTTTTCCCTACCGCATTACGCTTCCTTCTCCTGTTGTTGTCGTTGTTGGTGTTCTTCTTCTTCTTTCCTTGGATTCGTTTATTGGTTGGCATATTCTTTATTTACATTATATTCACATAGTGATCAACATATTTACATAATTTGCTTACTTTCCATTTTTTTTTCGTCGATTGGCTCATAATTGGCCATTTCCTGTTTTTGTGCTCCTATCATCTTCATCATTTTGCTTGCATCAATGATTTTCAACGCTCAAGTGTGTCGATGTGTTTTGCCTGAATCAAATCGAATATGACATCCAATGGATACTGTTCGAAATGAGCCGAGAATCTGCTTCTGCTGCTACTAAATCGTTTGTTGCCGATAATGGTCGAATACATTTACAACAACAACAACCACAACAACAACATCATCATCCTCAACAACAAAAAGCCGGACAACAATCACAGCAAAGATCCTCAAAATCATTGAAAACGTTTTGCTCGCTTGATGAAACCGCATTGAATACCAATGCGGTAAAGAATAATAATAATAAGACGAAAAAAAGTGTATCCAAGTTTGATTTCTCTTCAAGCGATGATGATGATGATGATGGTGATTATGTTGGTGAACATCCACAACGATTACATCGACAACATCACAGTTTAACTGAAGATTTTATTCCAAACAAATTGAAACAGTATCATCATCGCCATCATCATCATCCTCATCACCTTAATCATCCTCATCTTCATCATTCCAATCAGCATAGATACTTTCGTGGAAACTTTTATCAAGTGAATCCAATTTGTGGTCCAACAACAACAACAACAACAACCACAACCATAAATGCCTCTGCCACCACAAGTAGTAGTGAATCGATGATCCCAACCGTTCCGTTGTCATTGTCCAAGACATTTTCCTCATCATTGATACCGCGCGAACCATCAACATCATCATCTTCTTCTTCTTCATCATCATCAACGTCCACAACCACATCACCGTCTGAAGCATCTTTCGATTTGGAATTGGCGTTCCAACAACAACAACAACAACAACAAACCAAAAAAGATTCTACATCATTGGAATCTTCTTCCTCTTCCACCTATGTAACATCCCGACCTAGTAAACTTTCAGTGGCGACATCTAACAACAACAGACAGCATCAACAACAATCATCGAAAAGATCCTCTTCGCAGCAGCCAAAGATTTCGACATCGACATTCTGGGATGTAAGTAATTTTAAACTTATTCATTCGGGAAACAAACGTAAACTACAATCCTCTCCTCTGAACATGACAGGATGAATAGATCAACAACCACCAGAGATTCATTCGTCTGGTTGTACGAAACGACCGACCAAATAACAAGCGATTGAAAGTTGTTGGAAATCAATCAAGTTTGAATGAATGAATGAAATAACAGGAGAGAAAGAGCGCGAACTGCTTAAGAATCGTGTAAATGGTGTGTGTGTGTTTAGAGCAGTGTAAACTTTTTTTCTTGGGATGCCGAAAAGCATGGCATGGTTATATTCAACCGAACAACAAGAGAAAAAAAACGAATCAGCAAATCAATTGAAAACCAGAGACGAGAAGAAGAAGAAGATCCGGCGAAGGCGAAGGGAAAAACATTTTCTCTTTTAGCTAGAAATTCTTTCTTGCTTTTTCTCGGTTTTCTTGGCTGGTTTTAGCTGCTTCTTCTTCTTCTTCTTCTTGTTCACTGACAAAGTTTGGCATCCTAGCTTCGACATCCTTCGGCGTAATTGCTTCCAGAATTCCATTTTGTTCTGGTGTGATGATGTTCTTTTTTTCAATATTATTTCAACGGTTTTACTTGGTTCATTCATTGGTTTTTCTTCTTCTTGTTGTTGTTCATTCATTACATTTCATTCATTTCATGTCTGTCCCACACACACACAAAAGCCATATTTTTTTCTTCGAACCAAAACCAAAAATAATAATAATAATCGTAATCGTAATCATTTTATATTGACCGCAGCGCGCCAACTACTTTTGCGGGAAATAGTTTCATTCCCGACAGACTTTCTGTAGTCTTATCCTTAGTCTCGCGGTTGTTGCTGTTGTTGTTGTTTTTATAATTATTTTCATTCCATTCAGCACAATTATAATCATTAACATTGCATAGATTTTGAATCCAATCTTCTTCTTGTGGCGGCCAAAAGCCAAGCACAATGACCAGACGACCAGTGGCTTTTGGCGACTGGTCAGAATGGAGAGAGAGGGGCCCACAAACATCCAAGTTGAATCCAATTTCGATAAATAACCACCACAACCAGCCAGACAGATGGATGACAGAATCCGACCGAACAAAAAAACCGACCATTAGGGTTACATAAGTGTGTGTGTTACATAAGCATGAATTATTGTTATTATTTCCATCTTTAATCTTATGTTGGCGACCAACGAAAATCTTCTTTGTTGCCAGCCATCCCATCCCATTCATCGTACGGGAGTTGTCTTCGGTTGTCATCATCATCATGATCATCATCCTGATGATTATCACCATTCTTTTGATGGTCCTGAAATCCGTGAGCAATTTTTTGTGTTCTGGCCATAAATTTTGTGTGTTCTTGTCTTGTCCTGTCGGAAGCACCAAGGATGGATTCATTACAACCGGAAACCCCCCCTTTCAACGATCAATTGGAACCAATGGCCATTGGTGCACGGGGTACCTCTCTTAGGTTGTTCGTACGTTGATTGGCATTTGCATTTCAAAATGTTAACTTTCCGTTTCTCTTTCTCTCGCTCTCTCGCGCGCATCATCATCTTCATCATCATCTTCTTCGTTCAACCCTTTTTGTTGTGCATTATTATTGTTGCTGTTGTTGTTAAAGTTGTTCCCTCCTTCCACTTATTTCTGTGTTGTGTTGTAGTTGTAGTTGTATAATTTTCTGCATGCAAATAATGTGAAAGCGATGAAGCT
>JAOZJS010000305.1:0-46776 GCA_025882695.1 Amerodectes protonotaria | reverse complement strand
ACCGTAGTGCCATAGCGCTGAGTGCTGAATGAATTTTCACAAAATAAAACCAGGGGTCTTATATACTAAAAAAAAAACGCGAAATATTTGATGACTTGAGTTCAAAATATGATTACGATAACATTGATGACTTGAGGTTAAACTTTGGTATCGGCCACAGCTTTACCCATTATCTATTGCCTCTGAATCATTGTCATCATCATTGTAAATTTTCATGTCTGATTTTTGTATAAAAGCTTCTCCTGTTTTTGGTTTAAGTCATTCAGTTGTACGAAGTCAACCAGACTGCCAGGTCGATGGAAGTGTTTTGAAGAAACAGAAACACACATACACATCCAAACTATCATCACACACATTATATCAAGATTGACACGGGTTTGATATTTGGCGCCAAAATTATTGAGACAAATTCAAAAAAGTTCGATTCATACATTGCCAGTATTGCCACGCTTCTGACTCTTTTCTGGACCAAACTAACACCAGTCGTATTCGTTGATGCAATTCCTACACTAAAACTTACGGATGTTGTCAACGCTTTTCCGTAACTCTCTTTATGATTGGATGATCCGTTTCAGCTGAGCAGCAACAAAAGCAAGTCGGAAAGCAGGCATTTTAGAAATGACTGATCATAAAGTGAAAATCAAGGCCCTTGCCAAAAAAATTAGTAGATTGTCCCAGTTGATCATTCGTGATTCTGTGGTAAATTATAACTTTATCTCCGGATTCATCGATCTGATTGACTTTATGGATGATATTCTGGATACGTACCATGAACAAAATCTTAAAATGAACATTGAAAAATTCGAAATGATCATTCGAAAAGTTGAAGAAATAATCCCAGTTATGTCTCCTGTGTCACAAGGTCAAATGGATTTTAAAACAAGTGCAATAAACTCCATTGAAAAAGCCAAACAATTTCGGTCGAAAATTACTCCGGTTAGTTTTATTTTAATTTTTTACAATCTATCTTATTTTTCTTATAATACGAATTTTCAACAGTCACGACCCAAATGCAGTTATGATACCAATCATCCTGCCTATGAAATTTATCAAAATTTTAGATCGAAAACAATTTCTTCCGCCATTTGCTGTGATCATAGATTCAGGAGCGAGAAATATTTTTTGCGACATTTGAAACAAGCACATCCAGAAGCCATTCTTGACGAATATCGATGTAAAAAAGTCGATGTTGCCTCAATGTTAGAGATTAAAATAGAATGTTTGTGAAAAATTTTTTATTATATATAAAATCATCATCATCATCATCATTATTTTCGGATCATACAAAATGATTTTGATTTGTAAATAATAATAAGCAAATTTTGGAACTAGAACAACAAGAGACAACTCTTTCTCTTGAATATCGTTGTTGTTGTTGACTTTGTGATCGTGATCGTAAAACTTTGATTGATTATTTCTTTCTTTTGTTTTGTTTCAAAACGTTTTCTTATGAACAATTCTTAAACCTTCTTCGTCATATTCTTTGCGTGATATCCACATTCGTTTGAATGAT
This sequence comes from Amerodectes protonotaria, assembly GCA_025882695.1. Lineage (NCBI taxonomy): Eukaryota > Metazoa > Arthropoda > Arachnida > Sarcoptiformes > Proctophyllodidae > Amerodectes > Amerodectes protonotaria. The sequence continues at coordinate 45,263 of JAOZJS010000305.1, read as the reverse complement.
TCCAGGCTGGCCAGAATGGAACCACCGATCCACGTTGAATATAAACGTTCCTGCGGTGCACTGATACGTATCTTTAAGTCTTTTGAGCCTATTTTTTTCACTTCGTTCAATAAACGATCACCGAATCCTTTGAACAATGTACTACCACCGCTTAGTACGATATTTTGGTAGAATATTTTTCTCAAATCCAGATCGGATTTGTTGATGCTGGACACCAATATTTCGTGAACACCTTCAAATTCATGTCCGATTATATCGGGCCGGAACAATATTTCCGGTGCCCTTAATCTAGGTGAAACTCCGATCTCGACCGTTCTACCATCCGGTAATAAGTAGGAAGTGTTTTCAAGTTCACCAGTACCGCCAGGCACTGTACGATCATCGTATGTTCGTTGCGGATTGCTGGTCAAAAAACAAATCTTCTCTTTGATCGTTTTGACCACTTCAAATTCGGCGGTGGTGTTAAACACAAGGCCTTCTTTGCGTAGCAACAATTTTAAATGTCTGGTCACATCACGTCCGGCCACATCTGATCTGGTTATGGCCAATGGTAAGGCGAATCCTTCATAAATAGGCACTGCTTGTGTAACACCATCACCAGAATCCAGTACGATACCGGTGGTTCTACCGGTTGCGTAAAGACTCAAAACTGCTTGTATGGATATGAACAATGCTGGTACATTAAATGTTTCGAAAAATATCTCCGCCGTTCGTTCACGATTTTGTCTTGGATTGATAGGTGCCTCTGTTAGCAGAACCGGATGCTCTTCGGAAAATGTTTGTAGCTGTTCTTTCGAATAAATATAATGCCATATTTTTTCCATTTCATTCCAATCGGTAACAATTCCATGTTCCATTGGATACTTGATTGACAATAGCCCACGATGTTCTTCTGCTCTTCTTCCTGTGGTGTGAATTTATGGTAAAAAACATAAAATTTCATTCATTCAATCAATCATACCGATGAAATAGTCTCCTTCTAGTGCACCGGCCATCACACGTATATGTTTTGGACGACCAACAAGATTGAGAAATATACATTTGGGTATTGAATCACCGGCAAAACCCGCTTTGATGACACCTATCCAAAAGTGACACAAAAATGAAGATTAACAAGGATTTTCTCTTTTTCAAAAAAAAAAAAACAATAAATCACCTGATCCATTATCAATCACCACGGGTTGATTGACCATCATTGGTAATTCCATTTTGTTGAGCTGGATTTAAGTTTGGTTGATTGTTGATTGGTATTTTTTTCAGTAAAAATTTTTTCTTGAAAACAATGATGGTAATATTTCGATGATCTTCTTCTTCTTCGAATTCCAAAAATCTTGATTGCGGAACGTGCCTCAGAAGCTTCAATGGTTAACACCCAATGATGAAAACCATTCCACCCTGATGAATATGGGGCGTGGTGAGAATCACAATTCTAACAACGAGAAAAAAAATATTTCCAAAATAGTTCCAGTCTTTTGTTGGTGATCTTGATGAATCAGGTGAACCGGTGATCAATGATACACATATTTTCAATCAAAATCAAAGTAACGATATTATCAAAGTACACACTGTCAACAACCCACACAAACACACCACACACGCACACACAATCAATTCTCAAGAAACAAAAATAATAAAGAATGAAGATTTCAAACGAACCTCGCTGGTGAAAATAGTCGTCGTCGGTGTTTGGTCACGTGAGCAATTTTTTTTCTGTTTTGTGCTGCTGGTGGCCACTTTACGCAAATCAAGTTCAAGCTTTTTTTTGTTCATGTTTTTTTTTGTTCAGACGCTTTTTATGACTTGGATGAGTAGTGACACCATATCACCGCATTTTTTTTTTGATTTTGAATAAAAAAAAATTTTCACAATTTTTTTCTTGGATTTGCAAATACCACCAAAAGTATTTGTGGATTAGTGTTTGTGTCTGGTGTGCTGGTGTGTGTTGTTCATCCAGAACATGGATCAATGTTCAAATTCGAAAGCAGCGCTGAATATTTGGGCTGCCAAGAAGAAGCTGAAAATTGATTACAACATCAAGACTGTGAATGAAAATCCGAAAAAGCAAGCTTTTCAATGTGAGGTAAGCATCATCGAATAGGAAGTTGTGATGGACGATTATTGCAATAATGATTTGTTTGTTTGTTTGTTTTGTTTAAATCAGATCAAGATACAATCCATCGACACCATTGTTGGCCATGGTGAAGGTTTGAACAAAAAAACCGCAGCTGACACGGCTGCATTGAAAGCCTTGAAGTTTTTGATTGAACACCAATACCTGCGCGCAAATGACTTATCCAAACAATTATTGGATCAAATCGGCCGTTACGAAATATCAAAGACTGAAAACAATCGCAATAATAATGATAATCGGTTTAACGGATCAAAACCCACGAAAACGACAAGCAGATATTATCTGGAAAATAATAATGGTGGACAACCACGATCATCATCATCAGCTAAAAATAATTCCGGTCCTCCGGTTCCTAATTATTGGGAAGATTCTCCTTTACCATCAAACATAAAGGTCAACGGTCCTCCAAGTCCTGGATTCAATCAATATCCTCCTTTAGACCATCCTCCGCCTGAAAACTGGGACCAAGAATTTCATGATAATCAACCTCATCCAGGTCCTCCACACTTTCATGATAATCAACTTCATCCAGGTCCTCCACATTTTCATGATCAACCACCTCATCCAGGTCCTCCACATTTTCATGATCAACCACCTCATCCAGGTCCTCCACACTTTCATGATGGACCACCTCATCCAAATCCTCCACATTTTCACGATGGACCACCTCATCCAGGTCCTCCGCATTTTCATGATAATCAACCTCATCCAGGTCCTCCACATTTTCATGATAATCAACCTCATCCAGGTCCTCCAGACTTTCATGATCAACCACCTCATCCAGGTCCTCCACACTTTCATGATCAACCACCACCAAGTCCTAGATTTTTCAACGGCCCACCACCACCACCGCCACCGCGGCAAAATCCAAGATTTTTCAATAATCAACCCCCTAATTTAGGTCCACCACCACAACCCACAGGAAGATATCCGCCTTTTGATGGTCGACCAAGATTCGATAATGCTTATAATTGTCGTCCACCAGTTGGATATGATATGCCAGCGCCTCCCCTTGAATGGCGTAGACCCAGATGGAATGGTCCACCACCACCTCGGGAATTCAACAAATACGATAATAATAGAAATCGTAATAATGATTATTATCATCATGATCATCGTAATCGTAAATTGCCAAACAATTTAAATCAAATGAAAGATTGTGAAAATAATGTCGATCATCGAATGAAAAATTTACGAATTAATGAAACACCAAAATCGATTAGTTCGGCTGAAGAAGAATCCGTTGTGAACATGTTGAAAGAGGCTAAAAAACGAAAATTTGATTCAAACACGATACGAAATCAGCTTAAAACAATAGAGAATGAATGTAAATTTACATTGGACATTGCTAAACAACAATTGCATATATTTATGCAAATGCATAAAATCCATGCCGACTATGAAATCAAAGCTTCTGGTCCACATCATTCACAGTAAGTATATGATATTAGTAATCAGGTGGTGGTTCATCGTAAAAATTTCATTTTGATATCATTTGTTTTTTTGCACAGAACATTTGTCGCCAAACTCAAGTGTTTCGTACCGCACAACAGAAAAGGTTGGTGAAATTCATGTTTGTGTGTGTGTGAGTTGTAATAATTTTTATTCCCCCTAAAATGTTTTCCAGAATATCATGCAGAAGAGACTGGCATGTCCAAAATGGATGCTTCCCGTTATTGTGCTTTGAACTTGTTATATCAATTGTTCAAAGATAAAATGGTTGATGGTTATGATGCGGATTCATTGTCCAAACGACAACTGCTCAAATCGGTATGACCATTCATGTTTACTAAAGTTTGTTATTGATATCGAAAATTCCTCCACAGCAATTGGTTTATGTGGTGAATATCGAGCAACAATTGAAAGAATGCTTAAGTCAAGCATTTAATTATTGCCAAAGTTATAATATTTATGCTGAACATTTGAAGAAAATCAATCCACAATTGAATCAATCAACGGCCGCCGATAAGAAACCATCCAATAGTTTTTTGTATTGGTGTCCCCCGCTGGAAAACTACAATCCGTGGACAAATTCCAATCTGGAAGGAACTGTTTATGCTGGTAAAACCAAAGAAGAAATCAATTTGATGTTGCAGAATGAATTTCAAAACATGATCAAATCGCACAAATTTCAACAAGTTTTGGGCGTTAGAATGAAACTACCCATCTGGGAACACAAAGAAAAGGTGATCAGTTTGATTGAGGAAAATCCGGTGGCGGTGATCAAAGGTTCTACTGGTTGTGGTAAAACCACGCAGGTTTCCCAATTCATTCTGGATTCGTATATCAAAGCCGGTAATGGAGCGAATTGTAATATAATTGTAACACAACCAAGGCGTATTAGTGCCATTTCTATTGCCGAAAGAGTTGCGTATGAAAGAGGTGAAACAATTAAGGATGGCCAAAACTCTGTGGGATATGCGGTTCGTTTTGATCAAGTCTACCCCAGGCCGTACGGTTCGATCATGTTCTGTACGACCGGTCATTTACTTAGAAGAATTCAAGGTGGCCTCAAAGGTGTTTCTCACTTGATTATTGATGAGGTTCATGAACGTGATATCAACACTGATTTATTATTGGTGATAATCAGAGATTTGATCCGGCTGGATTTGAACATCCACGTGATAATTATGAGCGCTACGTTGGGCGTATCACATTTTCAAAACTATTTCGAATGTCGTACCGTTTTTGAGATCAGTAGCCATTTGTTTCCAGTGAATGAATATTTTTTGGAGGATACAATCGAAATGATCAAATGGCGACCGAAAAGTCTTTCCTATATTGAGGGTGATGTTGAAATCAGTGAAGTACCTGAATGTGATAAGAGTTTAAGCTTTGAGAATCCCAAACGAATCTCTCCGCAAACAATCGATACACTGAAACGGCTGAAAGAAGGTGTGATTTGTTTTGAATTGATATTGGCCTTATTGGAATATATCAATTCGCTGACCGTGACCGGATCCATATTGATATTCTTGCCTGGTTGGACGGCAATATTTGCATTGCTAAGCTACCTGAAACGTCATTCAATATTTGGTAATGAAGAAAAATTCCTACTAATACCATTACATTCACAATTGTCGCATAAGGAGAATAATCGTATTTTTCAATATACATCACAACGTAAAATAATATTATCCACGAACATTGCCGAAACCAGTATCACCATTGATGATGTTGTATTTGTGATCGACACTTGTTTGATCAAACGTAAAGTTTATTGTTCTAAAACCAATGTGACCAGTTATGAAGTGGATTGGGTATCGAAAAGTAACATCAAACAACGGAAAGGTCGTGCCGGACGTGTACGATCTGGGTATTTTTTCATATTGTGCACGAAAAATCGTTATGATCGATTGGAAGAATTCAAAAAACCGGACATATTGATATCATCCCTGGTGGAAACATCACTGTTGATCAAATATCTTGGTTTTGGTTCGGTACAGGATTTCCTTCAGCGAGCACTGGATCCACCGCATCCAAAAGCAGTGGAAGAAGCATTGCATACACTGATAAACATCCAGGCATTGGATGATCAATATGAACTGACCACATTGGGCGGTATTTTGGCCAAAATGCCAATTGATCCAAAAATTGGTCGTATGGTCATGCAAGGTATCCTGTTGAATGTTGCTGGGCCAATAGTGACGATAGCGGCGGCCAGTTCGATCAACTATGAAATGTTTGATAGTTCCGATCTGAATCTATTGTTGGATACATTGTCAAAATTGGACGAACAACGACTTTCGGATCATTTGATCACGTTCAAAACGTACAATCTATGTGAGAATAGTATGGATTATCTTAAATATCGTTGTATCAATATGAATGCGGTGAGCGTGGTTCGCAACGCACGGAAACAATTGGTCAATATATTGGTGAAGCATGGTTTCAATTCCAGTAATTTTCAATTGAAAAAATTACATCTTTACTCGTCGCTGGAATATGATATAATTTCCGGCCTACTGGTCACCGCATTCTATCCGAATGTTTGTGTGCATAAAGAAACCAGGAAAATAATGACCAATGAAGAACGTATCGGTTTGATACATAAAACATCGGTGTTTTATTCATATTTAAGTAGCCAGAAATTACCCAGAGCAACCAAACTAAAATCACCATTGTTTGTGTATAGTGAAAAATCACAGACCAACAATCTGATCTCTAGCAAACAAATGACCATAGTGACATTTTTACATGTATTATTGTTTGGTACCAGAACAGTGCAATTTCCGCCCAACACTGATTCCAATGTTACCGGAACCATTTTGGTTGATGGGTGGATTGAGATCAAAATTGACGCGGAAGTTTTCGAAGCCATATGGCAAATGAAAACCGAATTCGATCAGCTGATTTTGAGAGCGTGTGCCGATCCAAACTATTCGAAAACCGAATTGGACACTACCGTGGTGAATGCCATCATTGCATCGTGCCTGTTTGATAAGGTTACGGTGGATATTGTCACCAAATGACACGATCATACGATCATGTACTACTCTGAATGCTTACCAATTGTATTTGTATCAATTTTTTTCGATTCATTTTTGTATAATTTTTTGTTTTTCCGTTTCGTTTATCATTTTTGTAATTTTCTTGACGATCATCAACATCATCATCATCGCGATCTTCATTCATGTTTTATTCGAAACACACCCACAAAAACCAAACCAATAATAAATTCAAATTTTAATCCGATCCGGATGTCGATGCTTGTAAAACTTGTTGAGCATGTTGTTTGATCACACTCCATGAATAGAAGACATCATCTTCGTTCGTGGTACGAGCGCAAATGGCAAAACGAATGATGAACACGTCGCGAACTTTGGCCGGTGTCAAGAATATTTCCCGACTTTTGTTGATGCAGTACAGCAGTTTTTCATTTAATTCGTTGGATCCCTGTTGGAGAAATTCCAAATTAGAAAAGGTCAAAAGTCAATTGGGACACACCCACCTTGAGACGGAAACAAACCAATCCCATGCGTATCTTGTCGAATAGCTCAAAACGATCATCATTCTTCAATAATTGTCCGAAAAGCTGAGCCAATTCTCTTTGCTTGAAGTGGATAAGGTTGCAATGACAGGCTAGGTTAGGCTGGACAACAACAACAACATGTCCTACCTTTCGAATGTGGCTTTGTAGGCCTTGGATTCCATAGCTCCGGAATACGAACCACATTTTCAGCGAACGAAACCGACGCCCCAGTGGTATTTGCCAATGCTACCACACAGAATCCCGGGAAGAGAGAATCCATTGCGGTTATTATTACGGTTAACCGTTACGGTTATTTGACTTACCCTAAAATCATGCGTACGGATTTGATTCTCGTGCTTCAGATACAATGGATCCACGTTGAACGCATCCTCAATCAGTGTCTTGTCTTTGACCCTTGGTTCCAGAGATTCGACAAAATCATTAAATTCAATCAATCAATCAATCAATTAATCAACAATTATAATTAGCGTCAAAAACAAATGTTGTTGTCCAACCATAAAAACTGACCAGAATGCATTACAATCAAAATTGACCAACAACCATTTGTGTGGGTTTACCGTGAACGATGTTGTATACTACGGATGTGAAGGACGAAACAAAAAAATTTGGATTCGAATTAGAACGAAACAAACCGAGACCGAGAATTTCTGTCCAGTCACCAACCTCCACTCCTTTGATGTAGTGTCTCACTTCGGGACAAACGAAAGCAGAACCAGCATAAGCTGCATCCACATGAAGCCAGATATCTTCTTGTTGGCAAACCGCGCCGATTTGGTCAAGATCATCGAAAGCACAAGTATTGGTGGTGCCCAACGTTGCAATAACGATCAACGGTATCAATCCTTTTTGACGATCCTTCGCGATCTGGCGCCGAAGTTCCTCAACATCCATGCTTAGATCATCCTCCCGGGTTGTCAACAACCGGATTCTGGTGGCGCTCAACATCGCTGCCTTTTCCACGCTTGAATGTGATTGATTGGAAGCATACACAACGAAACGGCTGAACAAATCATAACGGGTATCATTATCATCATCATCGGCGATCCGATTGCTCAATCCTCGTTGTTTGAGGATTTTGGTACGGGCGCCAAGGATCGCTATCAATGTGGATTCACTGGCAGTCGATTGTATAACACCTCCGCCGGGGCCGTGTTTGAAACAAAAATGTTCTGGTAATCCCAACATTTCGGCCAACCAGTCCATCATGCGCATTTCCAGTTCGGTACAAGATGGGCCAGCGTTCTGCAGGGCATTTAGCAAACATGAATGGCGGTGCCCGAAGAATTTCAAATTGATTAATTTACACCAACATTCGAACATCATTATCAACAACAACAACCATCATCACATTACCCAAGTGAATCCAATACAGGCTATGGCTGTGGATAGCATATCACCACAGATTGCCGGATATGAATTGGCCGTTGGAAAATAAGCATGAAAACGTGGAGAATGCCAATGTGTCATCTTGAACGAGTCCATTAGAATTCGGTATCCAGGAGGGTACGGTGGAGCGGGGGGAGAAATCGAAGAATTCCCAGAATCAAGAAAAATTCGAAATCAATTCATACACTGCACAAGCCCGATAATGGGAACCTTATCTAAGGGTAAGTTGTTGGCCCAAAATTGGAATCGATCTGGATCTCATTAAATTCTATTATATACTTGTTATTGTTATCATCAGACACGGGCGCCCAGTCTATCATTATTATTGTTGCCGTTGTTATCATCATCATCCTGATCATCATTATTATTATTCAAAAGGAAACTATCCTACAATATTGATGCTGATACGGACAATGGGATGCATTGTCATGGATCGACTACTGAAAAATTGCGGACCGGAATGATCCAATTATTTCCATAATAATGGGCGACAACAATAATAAGCGCCCTGATAAGAGCTTGGAATTAAAAAGGGCAACGTTCCAAAAAAGAAAAAGCAACGTTCCAGAAAAACAGAACACCATGGCCACTTGGTCCAGAACATCTTTTCGCTTCGAAAACTTACTCCTTTCATGACTACCGGTTCGATATCGTTGAACAAGTTGATCCATGGTTCGCCCGATTCCGGTGGATGTTCCGGTATCAATTGGTTGATGTAACCGGGTTCCACATCGGGCACCACCGTTCGTCCACGTAATCCTTCAATATAATCGGCAATATAATCGGTTAGCTGTTTGGCGGCCATACGAAATTCCTGGGAATCCATCTTCACGGTATGTTGGGATAAGCGATGTTTGAATATTTGAATGCACCGAAAATTTGAAATTTCAAAATTTTCAAAATTTCAACATTCGACAGCAGCAGCAGCACGCACGCATACAGATCAAACCTCGGCGAATGCCTAAACCAGAATGAAGAAGAAGAAGAGGAAGAGGAGAATATCGTTGCCGTTCTTGAAGAAAAAGTGGGTGTAACAATGATGGTGAAAATGTTATTAAGTGCAACCACCAGCCATAATATCAAAGATGGTCGGTATTATATAGAGCTTCGGTGCAAAATCATTCCAATGTTTCGGATGCGCAGATGGAAACCATGTCCTTGTTAACCAATCACGTTTGATTCGAAATCAAAGAGCATCTTCTTCCTACAATATCGATTGCCATCAATTTTCCCACGAAGAACACCGAAGATAAGAGACAAGCAAGAGAAAAAAACACTGCCTATACAAGAAAATCCATGCTGGTGTTCTATATGGTATGTGGTTGTTCAACTAAAAAAAAATTCGCGCCAAAAAAAATTCCAAAAAAAAATTTAACAACTAGCATTGTATGAAACGAGCGTTTGAAAATCGAACGCTTAAAATTCATGCGCCGACTCATGTGGATAGTTCGCGCGATTTTTTCGTGCGCTGCATGTTTTTTTTTTTCAGCCAAGCACCACAAACAGCGGCAGTCGTGCTTTCATTTTGTTTTGGCTTCAGCCACAACAACATTGCTTATTTTCCATGATCATTTTATAACATTGTTGAATTTTCAAAAGCATATTCCACGATCAACATGCACAAATCACCGGCAAGATCTGAACAAAAAGCTCAAAACAATACTTTGTTGAATTATTTTCAACGTACCCCCAAACAAAAAAGTGATTCTCAAAGTGATGGTCCAAGTGATGATGATGGTGATGGTGATAATCAAACACCAAGAAAAGCGCTGAAGACTCAGAATACCAATCATAGTGCTGATCGTTTGGCAAATGCTTTTCAATCATTCGCCGAAAAGCATAATGTTTATGATTTGGTTTGGGCCAAAATACCAGGGTTGGTGATACAATTTAATTTTTTTTTTGAGTGTTTTTTTTCCTAAATTTTTTATGTCATAAATTATCCAGTTACCCATGGTGGCCATCGATTGTTTGCGATGATCCCCAACTTAATCGTCATGAAAATCGTGGTAGAATTCATGTACAATTTTTCGATGAACAAACATCACATGCTTGGATTATGAAACGAGATATAAAACCATTTGTTGAATCATCATTGCCTAAACAATCTTCGTCCAATGCTCGACTGAAATCGGCTATTGAAGAGGCTAGACTTGCATTGGACATGGATCTTGATGAACGATCCAAATTGATTGGTCCCTTGAATTCTGGTGTTTGTCCGGCACAGGATAATCAAGAAATTGTTACACCATCAAAACGTAAAAATCGCCCCATCATCAAAGATAATGATGATGACGATGATGATGATGATGAAAATGTAATTGGACGCAAACAAATTAAAAAATTTAAACGAATCGCCATAGAATCTGATTCGGACAACGAAGAGGAAAAAGATGAATATCATCCCGATACTGATATTGATGAATCTTACGATGATTTATCCGATTTAGACTTGAGCGGTCTAGAAGATGTGGAAGAGGAAGAAGATGAGGAAACACCCAAAAAACCTGCCAAAAAAATTAAAAGTAAAAATAGCAAAAATAAAACCAAAGATAAAGTAGATGATTTCATCATGGACCAAAGCGGAGATTGTGATGATTCCACTCCGGCGAAAAAATACCAATCCAAGGCCATTGAAGATGATGACGGTGATGGCAATATTGAAATATCCGAGCCTGAAAATGTTGATTTTAACCTTGTGAAAATCGATCCATCAATCTATGATAATGATGACAATGATTCTGAAACAAAAACATCAAACACTGCCCTTGAATATGCTGTTGTGAAGGATCGAAACCTGGTTGCCAAAAAGGTTGCCACTTCAACGGTGAAGAATGTGGAAAAAGCTACTGCATCGGAACAAGCTTCGACTACTGAATGGCCGCATTTAACTTATAAATTTTTGAAACAGCAAAACATCAAAGATTTGAATGGAAACAAAATGTTGATTGATGGAAAATTGAATCCAAAATATGATCCAACAACATTGTATGTGCCAATGGATTTTCTCCAATCACAAACACCAGCCGTTCGTCAATGGTGGGAATTGAAATCCAAACATTTCGATACGATTTTGTTCTTCAAAATGGGAAAATTTTATGAATTTTTCCATATGGACGCGGTGATTTGTGCTAAAGAATTGAAGATATTGTTTATGCGCGGTGATCATGCTCATGCCGGGTTTCCGGAAAAGAGTTACAAACAATATGCGGATGCGTTGATACAGAAAGGCTACAAAGTTGCCCGTGTTGAACAAACAGAAACACCGGAAATGATGATGGAACGTTGTAAGAAAATGTCGAAGGCAACCAAATTTGATCGTGTGGTGAAACGTGAAATTTGTCGAATATCTTCAGTGGGAACCAGACTTTCGTCGGACATTGATGCGGATACGTTTCTTGATTATAATTCCTATTTGATGGCTTTTGTTTGTAAACCAAACACCGAAACATCAGTGTTTGAATTTGGCGCATGTTTTGTCGATGTATCGTTGGGAAAATTTTTCCTCACCCAATTTCAAGATGATCGTTACCATTCAAAATTACGAACATTGATCGCGCATCATATACCGAGCGAGATTATTTTGGAGAATTCCGATGAATTAGCAAAATTGTTTCAAGCCATTTGTCCCAGTGTTCGCGTGCAACAGCGTAAACGTTTTTGGTCGGCACAAAAAACATTGAAATTCATTTATGAAAAAGATTTGTGGTCAAATGTTCCCGAAGATTTTAAGCAAACTATTTTGGATGTTTCCGATGTGATACAACAAACCCCCAGGCCAGAATTTGAGCTGGCCATCATTTCGTTGGGCGCCATAATTGAATGTTTGAATCAATGTTTGATTCTGGATGATATAATAACCATGGGACAATTTGAAATTTATCGCACACCAGATAACAATAATGATGGTTCAGGAAAATTACCCGAAAACATGATTTTGGATTCGATGACCATTAAAAATTTGGAAATATTCGAATCGCTCAATGATTTTAAAAATAATGATGAACAATCATCATTGTTCAAGATTATTGATAATTGTGCCACCAATTTCGGAAAGCGGTTGCTTCGTAATTGGGTTTGTCAACCATTGTGCGGAAAACGTAAGGAATTAGAGCAAAGAAAAGAGGCTGTTCAAGAGTTGGCCGAGGATGATCAGCTAAATAGTATGATGAAAAATTGTCATGAAAAAATGAAAAAAATACCAGATCTTGATCGGCTATTAACACAAATTCATTCACAATCATTGAAACGTTCGATGGATCATCCGGATTCAAGAGCGATTTTGTTCGAAACAGAAACATATCAATCGAGAAGAATTTTGAAATTTTTGGACGTATTGGATGGCTTTGAAAAATTGGAACAATTGATTGAAGAAATGCCCCTCCTCAGCCGATGGAGGATTAAATCCATATATCTTCGACAATTGGTACAATTTCCAGAACAAAAAGGATTGTTTCCACGTTTGGCTGATAAAATTCAATATTTTTATGATTCATTCGATTCGGATGCCATACGGGTCGGTAACCGATTCACACCGAAACAAGGTTTTGATGAAGATTATGACAGAACATGTGAGAAAATTGATGAGATTCTGGCGAATTTGGACAAATATCGCAAAAAACAGGAAGAATTTTTTCGTATCCGAATCAATTATGTTCATGTTAACAAGGATCGTTATGCATTAGAATTGCCGGATAGTTGTGATCCGAAAGTAGCGAAACATCCGGAAGAATTAGAAATAATCAGCACGCGTAAAGGATTCAAACGTTATCATAGTCCAACATTGCTAAAAATGATTGCAGAATTAGAACGGACCGAATATGAACGTGAAGCCATTCTGGGAGATATATCCAGGAAAATAATGGCCAAATTCGATAGTGATCATAATGTTTGGCGTCAAGCCATCGAATGTATGGCAAAATTGGATGCATTGATGTCGTTGGCCAACACACGTCAAGTGTTTGAATCAAACGGATCTGTTTCGTGTATGCCAACGTTTTTGTGGGCACAAGAAAAACCGGTGATACATGTCACCAAATTACGGAACGCATTTTTGGTGCCCAAACAATCGATCATACCGAATGATATTGAATTGCAAGGCCAAACATTAATTCTGACCGGACCGAATATGGGCGGTAAAACCACATTGATGCGTTCGGTTGGTTTGATGACCATACTGGCACAGATTGGCGCCTATGTTCCAGCTTACGAATGTTATCTAACACCGATGGATCGAATTTTCACCCGAATCGGTTCATATGATATAGTTTTAGAAAATGAATCCACGTTCAAGGTGGAACTGAATGAAGCATTGACCATTGTCCGTTATGCAACCTGTAACTCTTTGGCATTGATCGATGAACTTGGCAGCGGAACATCAACATTCGACGGGACCGCAATCGCATCGGCAATCATTTCCGAATTGACCGATAAAATCAAATGCTGTACATTGTTTTCCACACATTATCATTCGATTTTAGGTGATTTAGAAAATAAACCTAATGTCAAACTTGGATTCATGGTAAGACACCCGAAAGGATTCCCTTTATTTTACTTGCTCTAATTCTATTCCATTCTGTTTGTCCACAGTCATTCATGATTGAGAATGAAAATGATGAAGATCCTACCGAAGAAAATGTCATATTTTTATACGAACTTCGACCTGGCATATGCAACAAGAGCTATGGTTTCAATGTAGCCAAATTGGCCGGCATACCAATGCAGGTGATACGTCGAGCATATAAACATGCTAAACTATTTGAAATGGAATGTCAAATCAAGTCATTGTTGCATTGGTTTCAAACTCGTAGAGAAGATTGTTCCAACATTAAAACGATCAAGGATAATGATGAGATGAGAATCAATGCTAGAAAATTACTCATGTATTTGGAAGATTTGAAAAAATTACAAGAAAATAATCCTGAATTAATCGAGAATGAATGAAAGAAAGAAAAATGTCCATTGCTTGAATTAAATCAATCATTTTTGTATCGTTGTTGTATAATATACCCTCTTTTTTTCCTATGGTTAAATCAATGAATATGGTTCGTTTGTTTTGAATATCGTAAAGCTTTGATGTGATTCAAAATGTGAATCGGAAAATTGGATTTTTTTTTTCTTCAAAAATTTTTGTCAAAATCAAACTTTTGCCTTAGCATTCGATTGTTGCTTCTGTTGTTGTTTTTCTTTTTCTTTCTGTTGCAAAGCTTTCTGTCTGGCTTTGTCGTATAATTCCACCAGCTTACCATCTTGAGCTAATTGTTTTAAAATTTCCACTATCAATGGAAGATAATTGTGTTTTCGGCGGATATTCTCAATCTAAACTCCCCGGGGAAAAAAATGTGGAAAAAAATACATCATCATCATCATTATCATCATCATGGTCCAAACCTTATAACGTTCCATTTTTTGTACTTCTTGTTTGATTTTGAATTCCAATTCTTCAATGGCCGCTTTGGATTCTGGGAGATTTTTCGCCCGAAGTTCGGCAATCTGTTTTTCGTACAGCATTTTACGATCGGTCACCACAGCCATCAGATTGAAATGAATTTCTTCCCCGGAATATTTTTGCATTCGTTTTTGGATATGTGGGCGTGCCACATCCACCCAATCTTCCTTCTCACCAATCGGACCCAGATCATAGGGGCCATCCTTGAGCCCGTCCAATTCGATCAATCGTCCCTCGAACGGTATATAACCGATAAAATGAAACACATCCTCTTTGTCTTTTTTGCCCTTAATACCATCAAATTCGAACATTTGTTGCCGAGAAAAGGAATTATGAACCTTACGAATAACTTCGCTGTTACCAATCGAATAACCTTTCATGGTTGAATCAAAACTTTGTGTGAATTCTTTCAGATCCGTTAATGTTTGGCCAAGTTTCAAACATTCGTGTTTGACATTCATCAAAATATTGATCAATGCTTGTGTTGCGCAAGCATTCTGTATAACTTGTTTGGCGAAAAATATTTTGTCCAACAATTTCGGATCGGTCAATAGTTTACCATCGGAAAAATCATCCGGTACCCATTTGAACAAGAATATCAATCCTAATACCGGTTTGAGATTCTCGAAACATTCTGGTTGCAATGAATATAGCTCTTCAACTTGTATACCGCTAACACCTTTCAGAAGAGATGATAAACAAGATTTAATTTTTAAAAAAATTTCATAAAATTCTTACCAAAATCACGGATAAGTTCGGTGAAAACGCCTGGATCTGATTCGATAAGACACCACTGGTCAGACATTGAGCAATAATTGTTTTGTTTCAACAAATTAACAATCAACCGAATCAAAAAAAATTGATTTCTGGAAAACAAATTTTTTTTTGTGGTGTTGAATTTCGTTCTCGTTTTCAAATCCGACGTTGACTAATGTACAATTTTTTTGGTGATATTTAGCATGAATTGAAATATTCATGTGTGAAGTCAGCAAATTTTTTAAGGTTTTTGTTTTCAATTTTTGACCAAACAAGGTTGAAATAGTTGGCACGTGTTAATTTCTGCAGAAATTTCAGGTCATCGTTCATCATCGTCGTCGCCGCTGTCACATTCTGCTCTTATTAAATTTCTTGTGTCTTGTGACATTTACATCGAACCACATCCAGCAAGCATGCCTCCAATGAGAACGAAACAAAACAACAATGGTCGTTTTGGTCTTCCGAGGTCTTCAGTTTCATCTGGTCAAAAATCCAAGGTAATTTTTCTGTTTTGTTTTTGTTTTGTTTATAAAATCCATTTGTGAGGTTGTCAATTTGTCAATGACAAGACCGTTTGTTTGTTCGGTTTTGTTTTGACATGATCGTTAATCACAAGCACCATACAAACAAAAATATCATTCACTTGATGATTGGTGATGATGGACAAACAACAATGGTTGTTGTGTGTGTGGCGGGAATACTTGTTTTTTTTCTGCGCTTAGCTTGAATTTTCAGGTGAGGAAAAAAAGAGAAACAACAACAACAACCGAAGATGTCTTCGATACATCTTCGGTTGGACTTGGATTGTCTTAAATCTAGTCCATGCATGCATCTTCAAGAAACAGGGAAAAAAGAGTTGGTCGTTTCGGTCTTCTAGTTTTGTTGTTGTTGTTGTTGTTATTGTTAGTTTGTTGCTCATCATCATCGTTTTTTTGCTACGGTCAGCGTGTGTGATCACCGACGACAGTTGACCGAATTTTCCCTGGAAATCTGTCAAAAATAAAAATTGTTCGAAATGAACCAAAATCATCGCGCCAAATTCATAATCGGCGTCGGTATGACACCATTCACCAAACCGGGTACAAATCTTCACATTGATTATCCAGATTTGGTACGAGTGGCGGTCCAAAACGCCCTGGAAGATTGCCACCTTCGCTATGATCAAATCGGTTTCGCATCGGTTGGCTATGTTTTCGGTGATTCTGCTGCTGGCCAACGATCCTTGTATCCATTGGGCATGACCGGCATACCAATTATCAACGTGAACAATAATTGTTCAACCGGTACAACCGCATTGATGGTGGCTTCGATGGCCCTGGATTCTGGCCTCTGTGATTGTTCCCTGGCGGTCGGTTTCGAGAAGATGGAAAAAGGTGCACTGGGTACCAAGTACAAAGATCGTGTGGCTCCGATGGATCGTCATGTGGGCGTGTTGCATGAATTGATAGGTTTGGACGCTGCACCAATCACCGCACAATTGTTCGCGGCTGCCGGCAAAGAACACATGGAACGATTTGGAACCACCTTGTGGCATTATGCTAAAATTGCCGAGAAAAATCATCAACATGCCAGGCGAAATCCGTTGGCTCATCAGATGGCTCAAAGCAACATCACCGTAGAAACGGTATTGGAATCACCGAAAGTATTCGATTTCTTGACCAAACTTCAATGTTGTCCAACATCCAATGGTGCGGCTTGTGTGATAATGGCCAATGAAAAATTTGTTCGCCAACATCGGTTGGGATCGCAAGCGGTGGAAATCCGAGCGCTGAAAATGGTCACCGATCTACCATCAACATTCCAAGAACGATCTCCAATCAAATTGATCGGTTATGATATGACCAGGTTGGCTGCAGAACAAGCATATCGAGAAGCGGGCATCCAGCCCGATCAATTGGATGTGTTGGAATTGCATGATTGTTTTTCATGCAATGAATTGATCACCTACGAAGCATTGAAACTTTGTCCACCAGGACAAGGTCGAATGTTGGTGGAACGTGGCGATAATACCTATGGTGGTAGATTTGTTATTAATCCTAGTGGTGGATTGTTGGGCAAAGGACATCCACTGGCGGCCACCGGTATTGCGCAATGCGTGGAATTGTGTTGGCAATTGAGAGGGATGGCCCAAGAGAGGCAAGTTCCCGAAGCTCGATTAGCTTTACAGCACAATATTGGATTGGGTGGTGCAGTGGTTGTGGCCATATATCGTCTGATGGATGCCAAGAAGTATAATGATGATGATGATAATTTCGTTCGGAATTTTGTTGCAAAACTTTGACCAATCATGTTACCATGTTGTTGTTCCAATAAAATATCTACATTTGATTTTCGTTTCTTCTTCGTAGAATCCAACCGCCGAGTTTGATTTAGATCAGGCTCGCCAAGAAGTGTTTAATCTGGGAATCAAAGGTTTTTCCGTTAAAGATAAACGTACGGCAAAACGAGAATTGGCCATCCGGTTGGGTGCGATAGTAAGTGATTGGTGGTGGTGGTTTTGGCGCGAAATTTTTTTTAAAAATTTAAAATTTTTCCATTCGTCAACCGCAGCCCAAAAAACCTCGAGGTAAAAACATTAAACAACATTTGGAAGCAATAAGGGAGCAAAAAAGGAAGGAGAAAGAAGAACGCGAACAAATGCAAGAAAAGGCACCATTTTTGAAATCGACCAAGTAAGATTAGTGTGAAACTTTGTTTTTTTAATCCGATTGATAAATTTGATTTGGCAGAAAATCATCATCATCCGCAAAAAGCCATACTGGACCCAAGAAAAAAGGATTGAACGAAGTACGAGGAATGGATTATCAATTGGGCCGATTCAAAGATGGTGTGCAATATTTGAGCAAAGAAGATATCAAACGGATCGAAACCAAACGAAGATAGTTGTTCGATTAATTGATTGATTTTTGATTTTTGATTTTGATTTCGATTTTTATTGTAATTTGTGATTTCCATTTTTTTTAACAAAAATATTGATTGTCATTTTTTTCCATTCAAAATCCATTAAAGTCATCATGATCATGTTACGCGTGAGACATAATCAATAATTTGCTGTATTCGTTCGAAAACTCGATCGACCAAGTCGATCCAATTGGAATCGGATCATTGTGGTTCCAGGATTGTGCCACACAACCAAAATGTCAAACAACCGAAGAACCAGTGAATTCGATGTGATCGCGATGGTTCAAATGTTTCTATCACAATTCGGTATGGACATTGAATCACGTATTCAAATGAACGGAAGACATGTTCGACCATTGGAGATCGCGCTGGTCATTGTCATCTGGCTTTGGATGACCACCACGGCCACAATATCAATCGTGGTCCGTGATGATCAACCACGATTGGCCGGAATGTTGGCCGATGTTGGATTCTACACCGAACCGATCGGTTATCGGGCCATCGGAAACTTTGTCTATCATTTCGCCATAATGTTGTGGTTTTTGATGTTCCAGAATTATCTTTTCGATGATTATCATTGGCTGCGGCGGGCCAACAGCTATTTTCATCAATTGGCAATCCAGATTGACCAGGAAAAAATGCTCGGAACGATCAAGAAGATGGTGGCCATTTGCTATTGGTTTGCAGTCAATTTCGGCATCATGATGGTTTTGTTCATGGTTATGGCCCAACTTCAAGATGCAGATGGTATCATTGCGGCCAATTCAAACTGGTGGGCACGATGCTACATCGTCGCCGTAATCATGATTCAAGCTTTCTATTCGGCGGTGTTTTGCTGCAAATTCTATGTGGTATGCCGGATTTGCATCCTAACCACCGAACGATGGAATCATCGAATGCGCTTGTTGATCCGCCACTATAAATCTCCCCCGGACATCAGGCTCCCAGAAACCCAGATGGTGTTGGAACATTTGATGAAATTTTCCGTTTTGAATTTGATGATACAAAATTTGAAAATCTATTTGAACCATTGTTTCGCCATAATGTTGGCATGTTTGGTGGCCATTTCCGTTCCGGTATTCTATTCCATTCTGTTCACCGATGTTTTGTCGATACAAATCCTGCTGATGATCATGTTGATCATGGTATTGACGATTTTCTTGGTTTGCTGCAACATTGCCGGATCGATTGATTCCGAAGCGAAACTGTTACGGGATCCGATTTACGAAATATTCGTTTTGAATCTGAAGAATCCACGTAATCTGGCTGATGGCCAATTTGCTTACGAGGTAATCGCTTGTTTTTTGTGTTTGGTGATCGTCAACTTTGCCCCCTGATTTTAACCTTTGTCCCCTTGTCGTCAAATTGATAGGTCATCAAGTATTTTACCTGTATGGATCGAATGACCATCGGAATCGAGCTGATGAACAATCCGGTCAATGCAGATTCTGCCCTAAAGGTAACATGTGTGTGTGAGTGTGGGCGTGTGACATGATGATATTAATGGTTATGATGGTTTCTTCCGCTCCCGCTTGAAATAGTTTTTAACATTTCTATTCACCATTTTAGCGATTGTGCTGAAGGATCGTGTTGTTGAGAGGAAATAAAACCAAAATCTAGACTTGAACTACTTGTTTTGCTTTTATAGCCATTTTTTCATCATTTCATTTTAATCAGATTACAATGGGTTAATTAATTGATTGATTGATTGGTTACAAATGTTTTTCAAAATCTTTGGCGCGAAAATTCACACCATCACCGGGTAATTTTGAATCAATCAGTGGTGTTAGAAATATGGTCCAAAACCACCGATCACCAAGTGTTGCGTGTAGATTCTGATTCCAATTGTTCGAATCATAACGATGACATGATTGATTTCGTTCATACGTAGTTTGGTTGTTGCACAATAACCGGAAATGGTAGTAAAGCAAAGCGCAAGCAAAAAGCCCTCCAATAATGCATAGCATCGAGATCACGTTGCAACAAGCAGTGTAAAGATCCACCACACCCAACAGGTAGAAACCCATCGGGATGGAATGAGCGCCCAGCGCCCACCAAAAGCTCAAATGTCGAAGGTTTGACCAGATGTAGCTGAAGTTCATGATGGTTGCATAGATGCATGCCAATGAAACCTGGAATAGCAGGCCCATGAAGTACCTGTCGAAGATCTCTCATTATTATTCCGGAACCGGTGAACATGGTCAAACTTACTTGTGATTTTTGTAACCAATACAACAACCTATCGAGGAAGAAGAATGGTCAGAAAAAATATTTCTGGATTTCGATGTCCATCATCATTCTTACCGGTGAAGACGCAATGATGATCACGTCTCAAAATGCAACGATCACAAACATTACAATGGTAAGACCTAGGCGGAGCGTTCGATTCACAAACATAACAATAATGCCATTGTGGTAATTTCTGGTTCTGTGGCAACACCAAACCAATGGTTGTGGTGTCCGTTTTGATCACTTTGTAAAGATTATAACAAGTATTCACCAAAATGAAACAAGCTAGCACAACCTGTAGCCAAACCAGACGATATTGTTGCCGTAACAAATGTGGACGAATCACCAATATCTCGAACAAGAACACGATGATTATCATCGAACAGAAAAAACTGATGGCCAATAATTCGGCAAAACGCTTTGGCCAACGCATTGTCGTCGTCGTCGTCGTGAAGACCTGAAACTCAAACTCCAACAAGTGGCCGATCGTACCTGGCCTGAATATAAGGTAATCAGGCCAGCAACGTAACAGAACAACAAGAAAAAATTAGGACAACCATCAAAGAATCGTCGTCGTCATTATTATTTTTATTATTATAATCATCATCAACATAAATTCTTGCTTTTGTTGGTGGTTTCCATGGTGAGGATCGTGGTCTTCGCCGTTGTACGTAGTACAAATAGAGCTCACCAGGTGCCGACACACACAGGCTTGGCGCACAATTTTTTCAGCTTACGTTTCCTAATCCCACCGATGTTTTTATTTTTTTCTGGTTGGTTCTAAAGTCGACCAACATCGACAATCGGATGGACACAATTCTTGAATCATTGGTTGGTTTACCATTCCATGTGTTGGTGGTGCCAAATCTAAAATTGAAGAAACCATGGTGGCTCAAGCTACCATCGGCAATGACCGTTTACAGCTTTGTGATGTTAACCTATTTTCTGGTCTGTGGAGGTTTGTGATCAGTGGGCGTGTTTGTGTTGGTCTGTTTTCTCAAATTCCCGATCTAAATTCCAGGTATTATTTACGATGTGATCATCGAACCACCGGCAATCGGTTCCACCGTGGATGAACATGGCCACTCGCGGCCGGTAGCGTTCATGCCCTATCGTGTCAATGGCCAGTATATCATGGAAGGTCTTGCGTCCAGCATGTTGTTCACGCTTGGAGCATTAGGTTTCGTCATATTGGACAAGACACATCAACCAACCACCAGAAAATTTAATCGAATATTTTTGATATCCACCGGTTTTGCACTAATTCTGGTCTCATTCTTTACCACATGGGTTTTCATGCGTATGAAATTACCGTAAGTTCTACCTCTTCTTCTAAATTTAATTCTTTATTTTTTTTTAATTTTCATTCTTTTCTCTCAATTCTCAGTGGATACCTACAATGATCGAAAAATGATGATAATGATAATAAAACTAAAAATAAAATAAAAAACAATCCAAAAATTTCGTGTACCGTCATTTTGGTACGGGCATGGAATGGGCGCCACAAAAAAATTTTTTTGATTCGTTTTTCCATTTTTCATTTTTTTTTTTTTTGTTGTCGTTCATCACCGTGGTAGTGGTATACCATGTTGGTAGTGGCAAAAATTGGTGTGCGGGCTTGCCACCAGATGGCGCTAGCTCTGATACTAAAAGGAGGGGGTTCCACAACAAATATGTCTGCCAAAAAAAAATAATAAAAATGAGCGAGCGCCCTTAGCCAGTGTGCAGTGTGTGTGTGTGGTGGCAACTGAAATCGTTGCCTCTCCCTATTGTGTACTCATCGCACACACGCCACCATTATATCGAGCAGCTCGAGCACACACACACACACACACACACACGAGTGCTCAATACCAACAGTTCGCGCTCACTGTGTGTGTGTTTATTGGTTGTGTGTGTGTGTGTGGTGTGTGTTTTATTATTATTATTTTTTTTTTAATATTATTTTCTTTTAATATTTCGCAAAAGAAGAAATTTTTTTTCCAACGTTTGACCTGAGAGAGAGGGAGCGAAAGATTCACAACAACAACAACACACACACACACACTTACTACACACTAACACTCACACACTCAAAACATCACATCACATTAACACCACATATAATATACCAACAACCAACCAGCCAATCAAACAACCAATCAACCAACCAACACCGGGTGGCTGCCTGGAATTTTGTTTCCAATTTTTTTTTGTTGTGGTGGTGTGTGATTTTATTATCATTGAAAAAAACCTCATCATTTTCATCATCATCATCACGATCATCTTTGAATCTGAATCAATTGTTTGTTTTGCATGTGCATGTGTGTGTGTGAGTGTGTTGGTTTCCATCATAAATTCCGAAGAAATGTGCCGATGAAATTCTTGATTGATTCATTAATTGGTGTGTTGTGTAATAAGAAAAAGGTGATAATCAATCACTAATCATCCCATCTTTGATGGTGGTGGTGATGATGATGATCATTGCCATGTCCAGGGCTTCTTTTTTTTCTTATCGTTCCATTCTGGATGCTTGCTTCCAATAATAATTCGATTCTCATGTGTCGTTCACCCGCAACCATCGCCGCTATTTTTCGATTCGAACTTTGATTGATGCAAATCATTATTGTTTCAATTGTCTTTGATTCAAATACACTCTTTTGTGTTTCCCGTGTTTTTTTTAGGGTGTGAGTGTGTGTGTTTCATAAAATCTTCGAAAATCATCATCATCATCAAAACCAACAATTTCGATATTTTATTCGATATTTTATTATCTAATTTTTGGTAAATATTCTGAAATTTTTTTCGCCCCGTCCCAATCCTCCAGAATATTCTTTGGTAAATATGTGCATGGAGAATAATATGTAGCTGATATTTTTTTTTGAGTAGTCAATTTTTTTTGTGGTAACGTTATCCATTTAGCCTTGTGTGTTACCTATATTCTTTATTGCATGCCAATCAATTAGCTACAAATATTTTGTCAAAAGATGGCGCGGTTGATGGCCTTGTGTGCATGCACTATGTCGCTCATTTGTTGTTGTGATTTTCGGTTTTGCGCCTTTTTTCTTAAATTTTTTTCCGTTTGTATGTGTATGTGTGTGTGGATACATGTGTGTTTGGCTACCAATAATTAATTTATAAATCAACCTTTTTTTGCTCCATCAAAGTCTAATAATATTGTTGTTCCAAATTTTATTCTAGCATTCGTCTTTGAATCTTAATTTGTTTGGTGCTTGTGTGTGTGTTTTTGTTTGTTTGAAAACCAAAAACCGATTCAATTATTCAATTATGATCGTTTGGTAACATTTGAAGCGAAAACAACAACAAAAAATAATTTTACCAAAATGGATACCAGGTTTGTAATTTGAAATCAAAATTTTAAAATATTTATTGTTGTCGTTTTTTTTCATTGAAAATGTTTGCGATACGTTTCGTTCGTGATTGTAGTGTTGGAAGTGATGCTAGTAGTATTCCAGACAATATGAATCAAGGTTTTTTAACGAATTCTGATGAATCAATGAATTCAACAGCAGCGATGCATTCTTCAGCGCCCCAACCACAACAGTCGGTGAATATATCATCACAATCCATGATTAACCAAATAGTTTATGAAGATGAGGAGATACCATATTTCGATGAACCATTTGTCGAACCTGTTAACGGTATTGTACAGCCAATTACCGAACCACCGGAGGGAAAGCCATGCCGTAATACGACAAAATTACAATATTTATTGAAAATATTGAATAGAAGTATTATGAAACATCAGCATAGTTGGCCATTTAGAACACCGGTCAATGCTGAAGAATTGCGCATACCCGACTATCATAATATCATAAAACGTCCAATGGATTTAGGAACAATCAAGCAACGTTTGGAGAATTGTTACTATTATTCGGCCGCCGAATGTATGAAAGATTTTCAATTAATGTTCGACAATTGTTATACTTATAATAAGGACGGTGAAGATGTTGTTTTGATGGCCAATATTGTGGAAAAATTATATAAATCAAAGTTGGCCGATATGCCCAAAGATGAGCTTGTTTTGCCCATGAAAAGAAAAACAGACCGACCAAAAGGAAAAACAAAAAGCAAATCCAAAAGTAAATCATCAAAAAGTAAGTATAGTTGCCTGTTTTTGAAACTTGGTTATTAATTCCACGTTTATTGTCACGCAGGCTCCCATAGTGCCAATTCTTTACCGAAATTACCGCCACGAACATCATTATTAGCACCAAAACAACCACAACAACAGCCACCAAGACAAGCAAACAGTCCGGCTGTGGCCCAAAAAACCAGCGTAACGGGCTCACAACAATTACCAACAACGTCAACGATACCGAATAAAACGATTGATATGAATGCAAATAATACATTGATACCTCAACAACAATCAACACCATCATCAGCAGCAACATCACGTTCAAACGAATTAAATCAAATTTCGTTAATGAACAATGCTCCATCTCCATTACCGTCAACACCAGCCACATCCTCATTAATAAATTCTCAACATCTCAATTCTAGCCCATCGCCTGTGATGCCTGTTCATACGTTAATGAAAACGCCTAAAAAAGGTGTAAAAAGAAAAGCCGATACGACCACATTAGAGCCATTCATTACGGAAACACGATATATTTCAGCCAATATGAATATTGAGCAAGGGAAACCATCCAAGCCGACCACCAGAAGAGAAAGTGGTAGGCCAATCAAAAAACCATCAAAAGATTTACCAGATCTCGATTTAAATCAAACACCAAAAGTTAAACGTGGAAAATTAAGTGAACAAATGAAATATTGTGCGGCAATATTGAAAGAGCTTTTTCATAAGAAACATCACAAAATTGCATGGCCATTCCATAATCCGGTTGATTATGAAAGTTTAAATTTACCCGATTATCTATCGGTGATCAAACATCCAATGGATTTAAGTACGGTCAAAACAAAGCTAGAAGAGGGTGAATATAAAAAACCGGAAGAATTTGCCGCCGATATTCGGTTGATATTTACCAATTGTTATAAATATAATTCACCGGATCATGAAGTGGTCAAAATGGGAAAGCAATTACAGGTAAGAGAGAGAATGTTACAAATTTAGGAATTTAGAAAAAGGTTGAACCCCCCCCCCATCCTCTGCTGGGCAAAAAATTTGCTTGTTTTACGAGACCTGAAAATGGCGAATTTTTAATCAACAGAAGAGGAAAAGAAATTGTCATACTTAATCGCAGCTATTTTTTCTAAATGTGTTTTCCTAATGAAAAGGCTGTTTCATGATTATGCAACATTCATTGTTTTTATTATGTCTCACCATATAGGATGTGTTCGAGATGCAATTCGCCAAGATGCCTGATTTTGATGATGATAGTGATGATGATGATGTTGGTGGTGGTGGTGGTGGCGGCGGCAGCAGTGGAATCGGTGGAATAGGTATGGGTATTGGAGGAAGCTCATCCGAAAGCAACAATTCATCATCATCCGGTGGTGAAAGTTCTTCCAGTGATGAAGATATAAGCATAGCATCGATTCAGGAACAATTGAAAAAATTAACTGAACAAGTACAATTTTATGTTAAGCAAAAGGAGAAGAAAAAGAAGAAGAAATATAAATCAAAGGCAAAAAGCGATAAGAAGGAGCGAAATGTGACCAAAGTGGAAATCAAAGATGAATTGGATCATGATTTGTTAAATCCAGCCAACAATCCAGCACTTGTTCAAATGGCGGGACAATATTTAAACGCAGGACAGGACATTTTTGGTTTAGGTTCCTCTAATATAAGTATGTATTTTGAACCAAAAAAACGATCAATCGATCGACTAATCAACTTTCCAAATTTTTTTCCGGTTTCGAAATCAACAGATACCAATAGTATTCTTAGTGGTGGTAAAAAGACAAATAAAACGGCCAACAAGACTGGCCGACAAAAATCATCAAAAGCTTCGGCACCGTTACCCGTGAATCGTATCGATTCGGAAGAAGAAGATAATGCTAGGCCAATGAGCTATGATGAGAAGAGACAGCTAAGTTTGGATATTAACAAATTGCCTGGTAAATTTTGATTTAGGAAATTTGTTTTGTCCAATCGGGGTCTTTGACTAACTCGCTTTTTTTTTTGCCATCTATTCCGTGTATGTGTGTGTGTAACAGGTGACAAACTTGGAAGAGTGGTTCAAATCATACAACAACGTGAACCAGCATTAAGAGATTCCAATCCGGATGAGATTGAGATTGATTTTGAAACATTAAAACCATCCACTTTGAGAGAATTGGAAAGCTATGTGGCCAGTTGTTTGAAGAAGAAAAATAGTAATTATGATGAAGCTAGTGGATTTTTGAAAAATTTTTTAAAAAAATTCATTTTTCATTCCAATTTTTAGCCACCATAAAAGATAAAAGGCCTAGTAGAGCAAAAGAGGAAACGGATAAGAAAAAACCGGAAATAGACAAACGTTCAAACGATGCTGGAGGAGCAATGTCAACGAAAAAAAACAAGAGAGGTATGTACATAATGTGTGACATCCGAAACACATGCCCGCTTCGATGTATTTTCATTTATCTAACCATTGATTGATATCGACTCCCCCTAACACACAGATCCCTATGCGTTCACCGAAGAACCGGACATTGGAAATGGAGTACGACTTAGTGAATCCAGTTCTAGTTCAAGTGACTCCAGTAGTGACAGTAGCTCATCATCTTCATCATCATCGGACAGCTCTGATTCGGAATCAGGTTAGGAGCTTTCGCAAAAAAATAATCTAAAAACCAAAACCAAAAAAAAAACGCTGCCTATCATCAAAACGATGATCGGCCATTTTTGAATGACAAAAAATTAATTTTATTTTGAAATCGATCGATTTTGTGGATGCGTTTGGTGGAATGGTCATGTTGTTCCAAAAGATGATTAGGATGTGAATGAATATGTTTGTTTCCCATACACACACACACAGATACGCTATTGTGTTCCGCCACCTGTAGAGCTTGTACAAAAAAAAAATTTTAGCCGGATTGTTAGTAGTCAAATTCTATTCTATTCTATTCTACTATTTTTTTTTGTCGTTTCTAGATCAATTTTTCTGTCGAATTTTCTATTGATTTTTTTGTTTGATATAAAAAAAATGTTTCACAAACGATATGAATCCTGAATTCATATTCTAGAGTGCAGTGGAGTTATGTTTGTTGTTTTTTTTACTTAAGTTCGTTCGTTCGAGTCGTCGTCTTCCACATCTATTATCAATGATAGAACCAGGAAAAGTTCCAGAGGTGACACACCCCCACACACTTACATAACTTGATTCTCTTTTTTTGCCTTGAAAGGAATTGGGAGGAGAAGGAGTGTTCTCCCTGAATCCACAATATATCTTATACAAAAAACATTTGATTATTTACACGAAATTTTAATAATTTAAATAAGTTCCGATTGTGCCCCTCGACCCCGCCCCTTCAATCCCCTTTTGCCTTATGATCTTTTTGGTGGATTTTAAGCGACACACCCACTACTACTTTTTTGCTATCTATCTTTCTATCTATCTATTTAACTAACTAACCCGCACTGAAAATCTTCCAAAAAATATGTTTTTTTTTTGTATTATAATATATTCTTTATACACCAAAAGATAAGGAAATGGGCGTTTTTCTTTGGGGTGTGTTTCGGTCGGGGCGGTTTTCCTTGATTTTATTCTCTATTTTTCGTTTGTTTGTTTATCTATCCAATCACATTATATATATAAAAAAACTTTACATAACTACTGAAACACACCCACCACGAATGCAAACATATTATTTAAATCAAAAAATGCAAATTTTGTGTAAAATTTGTTTTCCATTATTTTGTATGTATATATAAAACAACAAGAATAATATTTAATTATGATCATGATCATGATGAAATCCACTTATACTATACTTTTAATATATTTTGATCAAAAAAAAATTAATAATGAATATTCCTGATAGAGATGCGTCGTTTCTTGTAATTTGACCCGATTTATTATCTTATATTTTATTTATAAAATTCAACTTTGTCGCGGACGTTGACATCCAACATCGTCGTGTTGCAACCATCCACCCACCCACCCTCCTCAATCATCGGCCTTAAATATCTATTTTATTTCACCACTTGTGCTATAATTTGTATGGAATCAATTCACACACGTCACATGTCTTGAATTTTCAAATTTCCTTTTTGGAACACACACGCATATTTTTTTTTGAATGAAAAAAATAAATCAACTTGTTTTTGAATGTGTTGTTGGAACCAAACAAATCTGTAGCGTGGTGGTCAGGTTGAACGGATTGCCAACACACACACACACACACACTTTGTCTATCTCTCTCTTTCTCTCTCACTTTTGGAACCACTGCACTCTAGATGAATTCTAGTTTTTGTTTGTTAGTTTCCGGGCCGTAGTTTCGATAGGCTAGTTTTGAATGATGATGAATGGATGGTTTGTTTGGATGATATTTTTTTTGGGGGGACAAGGGGTTGGCCGCCGCGCTGAACAAGGTTTTTCGCAATGTTTGTCGAATAATGTACTTAAATAATCTTTTTTTCTTTTTGCTGTTCTTCTTTTTTCAACCCGCGAAAAATCCCACACAAAATAGAATCACCGAAGAAGAAAGGCCAACAGAATAATGCATCCGGTGGCCCGTACAACGCCCCACAACAGCATGCTCCAACATTTCCCGGAACGCTTCCCATAAGTTCCCCGTTCACGCAACAATCATCATTCCCCAATGCAAACAACAATAATAATGCTAATAACAGTTTGAGTATATCCACCAACAATGCAAACATTTCGGCAAATCTTGCTTCGCAATCATCCTCAGCATCATCATCCACATTTCATACACAATTGCCTCATTTATCGCAAATAGCTCCTGCCGCACCTCATCAAGTTCCACATCCGGCAGTGGGGGGTGTTGGAGTACCGGAAGTGTTCTTGCCGAATACCGGAATCGGTGGTGGTGGTCATAATACTTTGCCACCATCTTCGGTCGGTCATAATACAGTTCCGATGTCCAAGAATATACCGCCGGTAACACCGCAGCAGCCGGCAACGATTCCGATGAATTCTGTTGGCGGTGGTAATCGTGTTCATCCGAATCCGATTGCAGCGCTTCGTAAATCTGGTGTTGCACCAACAACGCATTTATCACCATCGTTTCCGAACCCTCCGCATGCATCACAGCAATCTTCACATTTCAAAAATGGTCGGATTCTCAAACAGTGTTGAATAATTTGACTTAATTGTTAATGTGCGTGTTTTTTTTCGATTACAGCCAATGTCATGCCACGTGATGTATCCGGAGCTTCATTAAGTAAGATTATCCTAGAATCCTGGTATCAAGTGGTATTATAACTTAATTTGTATTGTTTCTCCAAAAAAAATAGTTGCGGCCAAAGTTAAAGAAGAAATTTCTGCTCGAATGAACGAAACCGATTATGTAGCGTACAAATCTCGTACCAGCAATAATGTTCATCCAACAGCCACTATTGATAATAAGAAGGATGCTAAATCACATAATTTGTTTGCAAATTCGGTCGGCCAATTTCCATCGAAAAAACCGGTTGGTTTGAATTTTTCGGGAAAAAATAGCCCAAATTTATGTGACAATATGTGACTAATGCGATTGTTAAATAGGCTCCAAATGATCCGAAACACAAATCAATTGGTTCGGTGTGGCCCAACCAACAAGCAACAGGTGGTGGTGGTGGTCCGATGGCTTCCAACAACAACACCGGCGTGAAAAACATGGACAACACGTTTGAACAGTTCAGAAAACAGGCCAAAGAAAAAGAGATACGTGAACAGAAGAACAAAGTGCAAGAGCTTCGTCCTAAACCAGACCAACGGCCACGTTTGGACAAGCCGAACAAAGAGGAAGAGGATCTGACCGGTTTAACAGCAGCAACAATGGACAAAGTTCGTAAACATAATCAATTCGAAGAGATTGTCAGGCATGGAAAATCTACCAATTCATCACCGGCATCCGATTCAAATTCATTATCACCAGCTTTAACTAATTCACTGTCTGAGCGAGAGAAACAACGGCAACGAGAACAAGAACGCCGAAGACGTGAAGCGGTAAAATTTTGAATTTGTTTGAATAATAATGATAATTTATCTGATCCAATGATTATTGTTTCCTCTAGATTGCCTCCCAAATTGATATAAACCGACAAAGCGAACTTATGGCCAATTTTGAAGAATTGTTATGAAAAAACAAAACTACAAATAGAAAATTTCTTCTCTCTTTTTCTCTCACACCTTTCTCATTTCATTTATGCTATTTTTTCTCATCTTTTTTTTCAAACTAAACACAAAAATTTCATGCTTTTTTTTCGTGTAAGATAATTGTACAAAACGTTTCGATTCGATCCATTTTTCTTCGACGACTTATCAATCTCTTTTTTTCCCGCTCTTTTTCTCTCCTTCTCTTTCTCTCTTTTGCAACCAATCCAATTTTTCGTTTTAAGGAAAACCTTGAATTAATTACAAAAAAAAACGAATGTAATACACATACAGACACACACCCACATCAGTACATGAATACATGAACACACCCACTTGATGATATAGCCTCAACACACATATATAGCTTATTATATAATTCAAATCATTCATTCATTTTTTTCTTACTACAAGATTTTTTTTTTCGCATTGAATATTTCATATATTTTCAATTACCAAAAAGAATATAATTGTATCTGTAATCCACATGCATGCAAATCGATTGATTGATTTTTGAATTGATTTTTTTTTCGTTCGCGGTCGTCACAAAATACATCTTATCATTCATTCTTTTATTGGTCACAAGAATATTCTTCTGGGTTTTTTTTTCGTTCGTTCGTTCATTTGTTTGTTTGTTTGGATCGAAACAATCAAACCGATTGATATTGATATTGATTTACAAGAATCTGAAATTTTAGTTTAAACAACTATAATAATTGTATATTTTATGGTGATGATGATGATGAATCGAGAAGAAAATATCGTGTTTTATAAAAAAATACAAAGCAAATAACAGAACCTGCAACCATCCACACATCATTATTCAATATAATTATAATTGTCAAATTTCTTATTTATTTATTTTGCAAATCTGGATCAAGCAGACGATTTTTCCACCAAACACGCCCACACGCCCAAAAGTAATAAAAACTCAATCTTATTTAGGAGAATAAGCAAAACAGCAACAACAACCAAAAAAAACAATTTTGATTTGTTATTTGATTCTCTATTTTTTTCGAACGATTCTAACATTTTCATTAAATATCATAGAATTCATTCATTCATTATCAATCCGGTGGCAAAATTTGATACTTTTCGCGCCGGAAAAAATTTTGAAAAAATTGCTACTTTTCGCGCGCCAAAAAAAATTCCAAAAATTGCTACTTTTCGTGCGCATGCGCAGAAAATTTAATTTTTTTTTTTTAACAACCGTTGCCTTTCCGCTAGGGGAAATCAAAATTTTTTTTTCAAAAATTTCTCTCCCGCCTTTAAAAACTGGACGATCGATCGTTATATTGGTCGTGTATTTGAACATCCACACACTGCATTCGACTGCGAACAGTCACGGTGAATGGTGGACAACATCCACAAGGACATTGGTTTTGACTGTTACTTGCTGTACTGTGTTTGCTTTTCGAGAATTGTTGTTCCCTGAACATTCTCTCATTTTCTTGCCGTTATCCTCGTGCAGTCTTTACCGAACGATAATTTTCAATTAATAATTAGGATCACATTCGCCACACAATGCGTCGCCGTGTCTTCATCACGATCATCGTTCGCCGATACATTCTCAATGGTCAACATGTGAGAATATATGTGATGGTCTGGCTTTGATTCTTTTTCAAAGTTTTCCACCTTTCTCTTTCTTCTGTTTCGTGATAATGATTGGAATTGAATGGAATGAATATGATGATTTAAAAATCAATTCAATACCTTTGCGACCACGATCATCAACATCATTGGGGTTTGGATCATTTTTATGGCGATCGCTCGCACACAATGATCCAAAGTGCCATCGAAATTTGTTCCAACAACCACAACAACAACAACAATCTTATTGTCTGTGCCGACCAATAATAATAATAATGATAAGCTAATTATTGATGAAAAATATCCTCGCTAATGAACACACGTTTCGAAGTTCTCTCTCTTCATCGACGTTCGATTCTTCGTTCGATCATCATCATCATCATCGGTATATAAATTAATACTGCTTCTGGCGAAAAAAAAATTCCAATCCATTGGTGGTCGATGGTCGATTCGTCGCAAAACTCGTTCGCAAAATCAAAAAATGTTGAAATTAACTTTGGTATTTTTGATCACGGTTGCTTATGCTGCCCAAACACGTATCAAGATTGGTTCCAAATCATGGGGCTATCAGATTGATTTGAATCGTGGTAACCAGATTCGTAATGAATTCAGCAACGAGAATGGTGTAACCACCGGATTCTATCAGTTCAAAGTGAACAATCAAACTAAAAAGGTTGGTGAAAATTTTTCGATGAGATTGTTGAATTGATTGATTCAATTCCATTCGCAGCTTGAATACACGATCGATCCGAATCGTATGGAACCGGATATTGTTTTCGATGTGGTCAACGTTGAGAATTCTGTTGTGGATGATGCTGATAATAACAATTCAACAATGTCCCCGCAAACACAATGTCCGATGCCCAATTCTAATGTGAGTTGATTGAATTCTGTTTTGTTCCGATGTTTTGACACACACAATGTTTTCGACCACAACAAAGATGACATTCGATTCGATTGATAGCAACCAAGATTTCAAAGGACATGTTACTTTGAAAGTTGGCAACACCAGTTATAGCATCAACTTTGCCACCGGTGACAAAAGCAATTCAAGAGAGGAGGTGCTCACCTCTAATGGCCTTTTGTATGGCCGATACAATTATATGTTGGTGAATAGTCCGCATAAAATCGTGGTAAGTATTCAGTGATTACTTTTGATCATTGCATACTGAAGCTTATCACCATTTTGGATTTTTGTCAGATAAACTATAAATTCAATTCAACCTCACCGGATCCAACATTCGAAGTTTCATTATTTAAATCTTCTGGTGAAATCGAAGCATTCAGAGGACCATCGGATCGGGACCATAGTGGTGGTGGGATCCATAGCCACAGTGGCTATCCAAGCGCAAGTTATCGGGTAGGTTCCGATCCAAGACAATAGATCCGATAAACAATAGACATTTGTGTTGTTGTTGTTGATGTTTTCCATTAATAATTTAATTACGATTCAAGGCTCGACCATATCATCGAAGTTCACCATATGCAGCACCAACCGCAACGGCGGTCCAACGTCCATCAACAGCAACAGGTGGTGGTGGTGGTGCTGTTCCAGCATCGCATAGTTTAGCACGTGCGCATCAAGATCAATCACGATCGATGAGCGAAAAGTTTCGAAGTCAACCATCATCACCACCATCCTCATCGTCGTCGTCATCATCTTCAGCGTCTTCGTCGTCGCCACCATATCATCCTTACCATCATTACAATCCAAATATTCCAAGCTGGTACTATAATCGTATTAAGTCACAAGAACAGTGAAATGATTTCGAAAAATGATTATCACAACTAATCCGGTATAGAATTTGATGGTTTTTAAACGGGACATTTACTATTATTATCATTAGCGGTTCGGAAGCGGATACAACAATTTGATGATTACAACAACAGAAATT
Organism: Amerodectes protonotaria; assembly: GCA_025882695.1. Lineage (NCBI taxonomy): Eukaryota > Metazoa > Arthropoda > Arachnida > Sarcoptiformes > Proctophyllodidae > Amerodectes > Amerodectes protonotaria. The sequence goes on along the minus strand of JAOZJS010000305.1, from coordinate 10,723 downwards.
TACAACAATTTGCACTGACGGACGACTGGCTAATCAATTACTAATCAATTATTGGAACTATTTCAAAGATGATGGATGTTTTGTGCACAATTCTTCGTATGTTGATTGTAAAATATTATCAATAGAGAAACAACTTTTGGCAATGTGAACCTTGCGACTAATCTTATCTTTCAATTGCAACCATTTTAATTGTTTAGCGTTAGTGGATATGATTATTTCGTTTAGATCATCATCTACTTTGAATTTGAAAGAATGTTCAAATAATTGTTTCAATCTTTCGTAGATTTCCTTGCGAATATCATCATCTCTGGCCACCAAATTCAGTATGAAGAATCCATTTTCGTTAAGCGATGTTGCAACTTGTTGCAAACATTCCTGGTCAACAAATGGTTCCGGTGGACAACTGATGCCCTGGCTGGCATCCTTATTGTCCACATCGAATATGATGAAATCGAATTTTGTATTTTCTTCAACGATCGAAGCTAAATATTTGAGGCCATCATCGATGATGATCCGTATGCGGATGTTTTTCGGAAGTTTTCGACCAAATTCGAAATGTTTACGGGCAATCTGTTCGATAACCGGATCAATCTCAACAATGGTTATGTTCAATTGCATTTTGGTTTGGAGATTGTGTAGCAAAAAGTTGACAAAACATCCTCCGCCCAGTCCGATCATGAGAAGATTGTACGAATCTTTTAAAGGCCTGTTGATCAGGGCAAGGCTTGCGGCTATGAATTTATGATGATCACAGGACAAAAATTGATGATCAATTTTTGAAATTGGTTTATTCTTTGATTTTGTGCTAGGACAAGCTTTTAATCTGGCCTCTGATTGTATAATGTTACGATTTTCGGCAAAAACCAATCGTCTAAATTGTTCATTATTAATGGTAACATCTTCCACAAACATTTGTCCATTCAGATCGCTGCAGCCTTCCCAAAGCAGCGTTCTTTCGCCGATATCCTCACCCATCGAAAGGAATGGGATCTTTTGAGCGGAATAGATCGGAAAAAAATCCATTATCTGCGTGGATAGTTCTTTTTTAATATGCTCCATCGTTTCATATTGATGTTTTCTGCTTAACGTGGCCACGATCAAACGTTGACACATGCATTGTTCTAGCAACTGTTCTCTGCCTTTGGCCGAGGAGAACAACCATTCATGTTCTCGTCCTTGTGGAACAATGAACACCGAACACCTGATGTTGGCGGTGGTGGATGATTGTTGTTGTGGTTTGAGAGTGGATTTTTTTTGCACAAAATACAACATATATCGACTGTTGGTCAGGTTTTTTCCATCAAACAATTCAATGTGAAAATCGTTTTCATCTTGGAATTTGTTGTTACGAATTGAATGTTTGAGAAATTCGATATTTTGAGCAGATTTGATCAATTCGGCAACTTCATCGATGTTGTCATATTTTTGAAAACTGCTGCTGCTGTTTTCTGGATTCATCTGCAATTCCACGAACGATTTGGGAAGCCTTGTCTTCAATTTAGTGCAGACAACAATGAACACGGGAAAATTAACCACGTCCACAACATTGTTTTGGTTTTTTTTGATGGCACACCGATGTATACGACAAATCCAATTGTTGTTTGGTAGAAACCAAGATAAAAGCTTGACCAGAACATGTTCTTGCAGTAGTGTAACACAGATGTATCGTCCAAAATATTTCAAAACTCTTGATATTTCCGTAAACATTTGATCAATGTCAATGTCATCGGATGAAACAACCGCATCCAACGTACCTTTATCAAGGACAACGTTGAAACATTCATCTGGAAACGACATTTGAAGCATATCCATACATTGGAATTGCAATTGTTCACGATCGTTTCCCGACATTTTATATTTTGAAATCATTTCTTCAATAACGATAGAGCTAATATCGATACTAGTATTGTTCAAGTATCCATCATCGAATAGTTCCACGCTTAGTGTTGAATTACCACAGCCAATTATCAAAAGATTATCACTTGGTTTGATGTATGTCGAAAGGATTGGTTTGATATCATCATAATCACCATACCATTCAAAAGATTCTTTACGTTGTCGAAAGAATCGATCCCAATATTCTTTCGAAGCAAATTCTTTAGTGGTTTTTGGCAGAATATTCATTGTTGATGATGAAAATTTTTGCGCATTCAAAACTTTGCAAAATGTTCACGATCAGACACACCACACGTGTGGTTTTTCGTGCACGAAAAGCATGTTGTTGTTTTGCCACCACAAGAGCTCTGCTGAAAACGAACGCCATCTGTTGGTGACGATCAAAACTAGTTTTTTGATTTTGACTAACTCAACGCTCTCATTGGTCATCATGATGATGATGATGTTTGACCGATGACAATCGTCATGTCGCGCTCATCGAATCATTACGAATCATGATGCTTGATGCTTCATTCGCTTGCTGGCTCTCGTCTTGGATGGTCGTCAAATTGCGAAGTGTTGGCTTGCTGGCTTGCTGGCTCGCTCGCTCTTGTTGAATGATTTGGTTTATCCGCACGCTGTGTCTCTCGCTTGGACCAAGACTCTTGGTTGGTCGTTTTGGTTGGATGTCCATTCGGTATGTCGTTGATTTTGTTTTGTTTTGAGCAATTCAGGATCTTATTCAGGGTGAGCTAGCTGAATTTTTTTAAAAATTACTTGAGCAAAATATTTTTCCTTTAGTTGTCTTCCATTTTATAATTTTGAATCAATTTCCCGTTAGTTTCAGCTTGCAGATCTAATTTTTAAAATATCTTTAAAAGTAGATTATTCTAGCTGCTTTTGCTTTGTTTCACGCCCCAATAAGTAGATTATCCCTTAGCCTTAGCTTTTTAATCCGTTAGACTAATCCCACTAATCGATTTTTGAAGACCCCTAAAGAACCTATATTCCTGCCCGTTGTTCCCCTAACCAATTTTCTAACCCGATTTTGTCCTCTTCAGGATTGGGCGCGCCACCTGTTGCTTAAATTTTTTACCACAAGGATTTTTTCCTCTTCGTGACATGTGCCGCCATCTGTTGCTCAAATTTTCTACCAAAGGGATTTTTTCTCTCTCTCTCTCTCTCTTTGAAACATGTGGTGCCATCTGTTGAGGGAAAGAAGAAATGCTTCGTTTTGAATTATGACCACAATTGAAAATGGCTGATTATTATGGCAAAATCAAAATCGACAGCTGATGGAATTGTTGTGATGAAAATCGTGTGACATTGGACATTTATGTTGGCCGATATCAAACTTGAAGCTTTGGACACTTGCCGATAGGAGTCCGTTTAAATTCGCGCTATTTTAGATAGTTTTTTTTCGAAATTTTGCCTAGTTGTACTTGGTGTACTACTCTCGAAGTAGTATGCCAAGTACAACTAGAAGAATAAAATCAACAATTTTTGTAATATTTACAATGATTTTAATAATTATAATAAAAATAAATATAAAAATAACAATAGTAGTAAAAATAGTAAAAACAAAAGAAACAAAAAAAAACAAAAGAAAAAATTGGAAAAAATTGGAAAAAAGGCAATCAGCTGTTTTTAATAAACTATCTAAAATGGCGGGAAAATTTAAATCATTCAAGCGGGTTCATGGCGCATGTGATAGAAGGATAGAAAGTTAGAAAGAGAAGTTTCTAACTGTTTGGTTGTTTTCCAAACACTGGTTCAAGAACTGCCGATCATGAATGATTGGCAGATTTGCTTCAGCACACTGTGCGCTTCGTGCTGATAACGTGCTAGAGTTGAGAATTAAGTTGAAGGCAACTTGGTGTTGTTGATCTGATACAGTTGATAGGGTGAAAAATCCAAAAACTGGCTTGTTAGTTCGCTTTGTCTTCAAATTCGGGAATGCGATGATTAACCGCTCTTCTGTCACAGATTGCACGTATTGATTTTCTTTTCAATTTCTTGGTCGAATTCTCAGGCGACTTTGCACTCGGCGATTCTCAAAGAAATTGAGTTATAGTCCCGATCCAGAATTCAGGTCTTATATCATTTGTATTGGTTCTGAATTCCGCCAACTAAAATAGAAAACGGATGTAAATCAAAATTTCGATTTCACTGCTTTACTGTAACAGCAGTAGTGCTGCAGCAAAAAGTATATGCGAGTACAGCTTGTGAAATCGAACGAACGAACGAACGAACGATCTTCCGAAAGGCAAAACAATTTTTGCATCAGCACCTGCAGAAGAAAATGACACTCGTACACGCGACGCCATATCACACGACACAATACGACACCTGTACAATCCAACAACAAATATGAGCGCATCAAACCGCACTCCGTTCATTGAAATCGATTTCGAATTTTAAAATCAAAAATCGAATATCAAAATGAACAAGCTTAATCAATCAATGACTTACCGTATGGCAATCCACACAAATCCGGATCAAAATATTTGAAACTGGCATCAAAGACTGGGACATGTCCGAAGTTATAATCAAGTGTACCTCGTTCAACTCTCGTTCTCATCACGCCACGTTAATCCATATGAACCATTTTTTGCTGCCATTTCTTCTTTGGAATTTGGAATCACTTTTTCATTTTGTTTTTGTCATGTGGTGACCGATATTGGTCTTTTAAGAAATTTTTCCATTGTCGTCGACATTTCTGTCATGTATCTGCACAATGTGTGTCTCGTTGACCCTGCCTCTCTCCAAAAGTTTGATGTCCAAGATCCAATGCAATATCCGCAGGACCTTTTTCGATGTCATCAACAGATTCATAACTCCAGAAGCAGAATTGCTTAAACATAACATGGATTTTGCCGAGGATACGACTAGTAATCTTCGAAATTATGGTATTGAAATGTCTGGAAGATGAGGGGAATGAGCGTACCAATAACAAGAACCAGCAAGGGACACAACCATCCAGGACGAGAACCAGCAAGCGAATGAATCGAATCGAATTGATTAATTGATTAAGCATTATTGGCACCACGCAACATGATCGTCATCGGTCAAAGCAAAACAAGCATCATCTACTAAGCAATAATATCGATCATAAATCAACAATCGAAGGGACCTATCGAAGGGGCCTGTTCTGACACTGTTTGGTATTGAAAACCACCACTAATGTTGAAATAGTCGTCGGAATAAGAAAACTTAAAAAATACTACAGTTTCTTGCCACCAGATGGCGGTCAAGTCGCTTTGAAATATTTTTTTTTGAAAAAAATGGCGCGCAAAAAAAGCGCTTTGAAAATCTAAATTGTTGTTGGACAAATAAAACGATTCATTGGAACTATGCGATTCATTATTCAATTCAATTTAAGCTCTTTTGACGATTAATATCGCGATGTGTGTGTGTGAATATTTTTTTTCCAAATAAAAATCGTGAATTACACTCGTGAAGCTAATTTGGTTTTGGGATTTCGGTTTTTGTTTTGTTTTGTTTTGTTTTCTCTCGTTGCTGCTTGTTTCTCACACAAGTGTACTGTTTGCGCTGTCCTCGAATCGAATGGGTCAAGCATCAAGCGCACTTGACCAAAAAAAAAACGATATTGTCCATCATCATCGTTGTTGTGTGTTGAACGGAACGGAACGGAAACTGAAACCTAAATTTAGTAATTGTATTTATGAATAGCGTGTGTGTGTGTGTGTGTGTGTGCTTGAGAGCGGAGATGCGCATCATATTGTGTGCTCGTATCATCATTCAAAATGGAAAACGAAATGTAGCGTTAGGAGAGATAGAGAGCGAGGGAAAGGGGGTTGGCTTAGCACTTGCAGCTCAGCTTTTTTTTATAGTGTTTGAAGGTGGGATCAGGTTAGGAAAAGCAGGGAGTGGCAGGGGAGAACACAAAGAGAGAAAAGAAGAAGAAGAAGGGTGAAACCAGCCAGCCAGCCAGCCAGCCAGCCAGCCAGCCAATCGTGATCAATCGTTTCCATTGTGGTGGATTGGCTGGCTAATATGATTTGATGATTGGTTGAGTGTCTGTGTGTGTGTGACCTCGAACTTGTGTGCGTTGTACACAATGGAAATGTTTCGATGTTAACGGGATATTGAGGGGGGCAGGGGGAAGTGGAGAAGGTTTTTCGCCGCATCTTCTTCTTCTTCTTCTTGTTCCCTAATTAGCATCCTTTTGTGGCAATGTTTTCTCTTTTGTTTTAGCATCACCACCACAACCACCACTACTAACAGTAATTTACACGGCCTCAAAAACCTTTTCAAGATGTGTGTGTGTGTGTTTCCCATAAACGATTAATCAATCATCAAGCACACTCTTGGCGGGTAAAAACCTTGACCATAAGTGAAGATATTTTTAAGAATTCAGGTTATCCAAATTTCGATGATTTGATTTGATTTGATGATGATGATTCAATCAATTCAAATCAATCAATCGATCGATCGATCAATGTTCGATCAATCATATATCGCAAGCAAGCAAGCGAACGGAAATTTTTGGATCATCCTGTATAATATTAACCCTTCGACTGACACCGACACACCGACACGCACTTGGAGAAACACTCACAAAAGACTTTACAGGCACTTTACGGGTCACACCACACAATCACACATTCATGAGAGATTTTCCCCAAGAAGAAGATTATCCACATCGAATTCACACACACGGGCATCGGAAACACACCTATTGAAGGATGCTATTTAAAGGGTTTCAGGGCAAATAAAAAGTGAACCTGCATGCTATACTGTGTGTGTCTATTTAACCCCTGGAGGAGGAGGAGGTGAAAAAGAGAGTTGTGGAAACTTGTCAAAAAAATAACAAAACAAAACAATAAAATAAGAAATAAGAGGGAACACTGACCGACCAACCAACCAACGATCAACGATCAAACAAACAATGTTCCAACCTCGGATCGCAAAAAAAAATTTAGCGATCAAAAAATAGTAACAGTTTTCCATCATTTCTATCTCGCTCGCAAATAGAAATCGCTTTCATCGCTTATTTATTTATTTATTTTCCACACAAGCCAAACTTACCACACACACACACGCATTGTCTCATCCATTCTGGATCACATACCTATTATCTTGCCCGGATCCATTGTCTGGCTGTCTGTCAATGACCACCACCACCACCACCACCACCGTCCATCCACCACCACCACCACCGTTCATCCGCCACCATCACCAGCATCCATCCCTGGTTATTATCCTCCTCCTCCTCCTCCTCCTCATTCTCCTCATTCTCCTCATTCTCCTCCACCACTACCACCACCATCATCATCATCATCATCATCATATTTTCCGTTTGTTGTACTCGGCGGTCTTTGTGATCGATCGATCGATCGATCGATTGATTGATCCACATTGATTGATATCGGGGCTGGATCAAATTGGATCAAATCCATTGGCTTACCATATTATTATCCAATATTATCCAATATTGTGGCGTATATATACGCCCAATATTATGGCGTGTTATTATCATCATCATCATGGTGGTAGTCGTCGTGGTATTCATTCGGGATGAATGAATGAATGAATGGTAAATATTATCATTCTTCATTCTACTACTAGTTGTTATTCTTCGCGTCGTTCGTTCGTTTGAAATTAATTTTTTTTCGCAAAATCCACTTCCAACAACCCGCAACAAGCCACGGTTTTTTTTGGTTCTTTTTTTGGATTGTTGTCGTCGTTGTTGTTGTTTGATGAGATTACATACATACATACTGGCTGTCCGACCAACAACAACAACAACGATGATAATGTTGATGAATAAATCCTGAGCCATGGAACAATGATGCTGATGCCAGTACCTGGATGAATGAATGAACGATGATGATGATAATACTGGTAATAATGGTAATAAAATTCATTCCAAATAACAAAGAAAATTTGCGCGCTGCGAGGAAAAAAAATATGAAATTCATGTTATAATAAACACGCAAACATCGAGAGAGAGGGAGCGAGCTAACCTGAGCCTATCATCATCATTACCACCATCACCATCAGCATCATCATCATCATCATTGGGATGGATTCAGTTGGATTCAGTTGGTGGTTGGACATTCATCCATCCATTCTTGGCCACGGCAAGCAAGCACGCACGCACGCACATGATAGATTTTCAAGAAAAAAGGAAACGCGATGGTTTATGGAGTCCGTTTGGTCTCCACCAAGACAGAGATGATAATTCTACCACAAAAGTGGATGTGAGCCATCGAGCCATCGAGCGAGCGACTAGTAGAAGAAAAAAAATAAGATTTTTTCAAAAGCGAAAAGTTTTCAAAAATAATGCGTAACGACACTTTCCAGCTAATAACCGAAAGCTTAAAGATCATGCCCAATGGTGATAATTATCCAGGGAGGCCATGAGTACTCCCTTGAAGCCGAAGAAGTCGAAGACCAAGAAGAAAATGGTTCATTCTGATGAATGGTGATGGTGGTGACGGTGTTCGCCCTATTCAAACTACCGAGACGAAGACAAAATCCGGGCGTCGGGCGCACGAGTTGGTCGCGGTTTTCAAAATTGTCACCAGCGGTAACAATGAAACAACGACAAACAAACAAACAAACAAACACATTGTGGCGATGGTTCCAGATTTATTCCCAAAACCATTTTGATCGTGTGTTCGTGCCAGAATCATCATCATCATCATCACGATGATCATCGTCCGCTTGTGGCTTCACCACCAACAACAATGGTTCCAACCAGTGGTCACAAGTTCGGCATGCTACGATGATCATGATGCTGTTGGTTTTCGTTTTTTTTTATTTTTTGGTGGGGACAATAACCGAAATGGATGATAATGATGATGATGATGCTGATGATAATTTGCATTTCGTAATGCAAACACAAAAAAAACAAATTTCGAATGTTACCACCCGGGTGACACCCGTCTAGCACGGTTCAAAATGTGGGTCGCCTACATATTTTCCGATTTTCTAGAAATTGATGCGATTTTTCTCGGTTATCCCCTCTCTCTCGGTTCATTCGAATACAAAAGAGCTAAACGATATCTATGAACAGGCCACATTCAAACGGATATATAATACTGGCCAATAGAAAATTATCACCATTATTATCATCATTTCCTTCTATCTTCATCTATAGGGCTGGCGGAGGAAATAATCTCGCATGTACACACACTATCCTCCGCATCGTCCTCATCGATCCTGGATCGTCCTGGATCAGAGGTGAGCAACCGTTTCCCAATGAACGATTCCAGGCGCCAATGAACGGCGGGAATTTTGGATTTAAAAAAAACGAAAAAAATTTGGGCCGGCACACAAACACGGCAACACACATAAAGCACGCAGCAGTGTAGAACAGCCGCGTTTGTGTGCGTCTGTGTACAACAGAGGAATAGACCTCCTCTTCTGCTTCTGCTTTATAGTATGTCTCGTCACACACACAGGCCAAATCATCACCACTGGACCAAACAGAGCGAGAGGAATATACCTCCTATTTTGCTTCTGCTTTATAGTATGTCTCGTCACACACAGGCCAAATCATCACCACTGAACCAATCAGCAGAAGGGGAGAACGGCTCTCTTATAGGCGCGTCAAACAGCATGCACACAGACTGCACGCGTACTGGTAAAAGCTAGTACTGCTAGTACTGGTACGCTTTTCATCCTGCCTATATAATGTGTGAGCGTGTGTGTGCCTGTCTCGTCACCGGGTCAAATCATCATCACTGGACCAATCAGAGCGAGCGAGAGAGGAGGGCAATATAGCTTCGTCTCCTGGCTGCCTGCCGTCTTAGACCGATGCGCTTGGTGGGCAGTACCGAAAAAAAACGGTTTGCACAAAAGGCCGTGAGCGGCGCGCGCGCGGGCTACCTGTTGCACACCGCTGCAATGGATTATCGGATTATCCATTGGTGTGATCCATTTGGAACACTTACGATACATTTACATTAACACATAATGCTAAGGAAAAAAACGAAGGAAGGATTATCAAGGAAAGGAAAGGGAAAAATCAAACAAACCAACAACAGAAAATCCAACAAAATCTATTCATTCAAAGCATCTCCATTCTTACATAATCGGACTCGTACACACACACACATCCTCAACAATTGACATACGACACACACACACACACACAGGAAGATGATGTTCATCTGATGGTGTGTGATCAATGATGATGATCAAAAAATTATGCGGCTTTCCGATCCAGCGCACATGATGGACATCGATTTTTTTGGTGGACACCCGTTGTAGTCGACACCCGGGCTAACGCCATGATCGGACGCCACGGCACACTTTCTACTATTTTTGGCAAAGTTTTTTCCTTCTTCTTCTTCTTCTCGAAAGCTTCTTCGGCTTCAAAAGCTTCTTCTTCGGCTTCAAGAAGCTTAGCCACGAAATAAAATATCCAAATACTGTTTCGTTGTTTGAATGTCCAGATTTTCTTCTTCATCGTCTTTTCCATTGACCACCGGGCATCATTTGTGTGTGAGCTTCATCGTCCTTCTCATTATTATTATTATCATCTTGGGCTTCTTCTTCGGGAGATTTCCAGGTGAAAGGTTCGAGGCCTGAACAACAGGCCAATCCTCAATCATCATCGTGTACTAGCAGGCAGGCAGGCAGGGTGGAAAAAAATATCGTTGAAGAAGAAGAGATGATGATGATGATGGTGGAGAGTGTGTTTGGAGAGACATGGACATGGACAGAAATTCACCGAGAAAGAGTTGTGAGAGCGAGAGAGATGTGTGTGTGTTAAGAGAAAGTCTTTTCATCTTCCAAACACACACACACACACACCAAGATAGCCAATCGGATCGGGCCAACCAAACAAATGAACCCTTGGCAAACACACACA
>JAOZJS010000304.1:0-46816 GCA_025882695.1 Amerodectes protonotaria | reverse complement strand
TAAATTTAAGCGCCTTTGTGGAGGAGAGAATCGAAAGTTTTGTCGAAATAAACCACAACCAACTACCATTACCATCATCATTATAATTATCATAATCGTGTTGTCGTTTCCTTGGTGTAGACATCCAGTGTGAGTGTGGAAGATCGTAAATATTAGTATTGATTCTGTCCGTTGATTTTGATTCGGGATTTCGGATATTCGCGTTGATTCAAGTTATGGCCATAATGATTTATATGGTGGTTAGATATTCATTAATTATGTTTTAGGGCAAAAAAGAAAGCATTTCCGCCATTTTTTGCCACCTTGATGATCCTGTTCCTGAATTAGATAGGACCAAGGGATCATCATCAATATAATAATGCTGAAGCATTTTTTTCGGCAAGATGGCTCAATCGGATTGAAGATATTTTTCTTTATCTTTTCCAACAAAAAAAGGAGATTATCCTACAAACAAACAAACGGAAAAAATGGCCTCATCTTGCACCTTAAAATCTCTATTCGATTTGATGTCCAAAGATCTCATAACTCTCTCCCTCTCTCATGCGCGCGTACCGGAACATTAACGATATCTTCCAATTGTTCCGGACCTCGAAACATTATCAAGACATTTACACATCGACACTTACATCATGATAATCGGCCATTTCCGAACCCTGATGATGATGATGGTGATGGTGGTGATGATGGTGGCTATGATATCCATTTGTAACTATTTGGTAAGACGGTTGATCCAACGATTGTTGGGGCTGTTGTTGCTTGTTTGTAATGGTTGTATAGGTATTGGCGGTAGAATTGTCATATCCATTATCATCACTATTAGTATTGTTATTATTGTTGGAATTGGGCACCGAATGATACAAGAATAATTCTTGTGGCAATTGTTGTTGCTGTTGTTGCGGTAAACTTTGATGATGATAATAATATCCGTTCGGATGATGATGATGTTGCGTTGATTGATGCTGTTGCGGCTGTGGCGTAGCATGATGATTATGATGGTAACCACCAGCAACACCATTATTGGAATGAATATGTTGTGATTGTTGGCTATGATTGATCGGGCCCAGAATGGTTGGATTGGTCGGATTCATCACATAGGCATGTTGGCCACCACCATGATGAACATGATAATCAATGCTCATCGATGATGGCGTCGGTGCTGGTGGTGGTGTTGAACCAGGATTCGATGACAACGATGAAGAGGAGGAGGATGAATTGGATGAAGTAGATGAAGATGATGATGAAGATGATCCATTTGATATTGAACCGCTCAACAATGCCCCTTGGATGGTGGACATTGATGATGATTGTGTTGGCATTTGTCTACTGTGGTTATTGTTGGCGGTGGAACTATCAACAGCATTGTTTGCGGTGGCCAGAAGACATTCGTTGATCATAATTGCGTTCACATTCAACATTCAAATTTTTAATTTGGAATTTTTCTTCGATGATAATTTTCCTCGCACAGATTGTTGCAAACAGTTAATCAGAATCCAGAACGAGAATGAAGCATTCTGTTACCCGAAGACAGTTAGTGAGATTCTCACCTCCAATAATTGAGTTTTCCTACCACTATCCTGCTTATTATTTGCCCAAACCAAAATCAAAATGGAAATCTGTGGTGAGTTCAGGTTTGTGCTTCTAGGTTTTTGACATTTATGCTTGTTCTTCTTTGTCTTTTGTTTTTCTGGTTTGTTTTGCGGTCCGATTCTACTTTTGCTTCAGCACAAATCACAATTTTCAATTTTGACTTTGATTTGTTGCCAACACACACACACACACAATCACCACAGGAACTAACAAACGAAATACGATCCAGGAACCGAGGGGGAGGGAGGAGAAAATGGAACATACACACACACACATACACCGATGATGAAGATGACGACAATGAATAAGACACAAGAAGAAACTAAAACGAAGAACGTCAACTACGGCGATGGTCAACTTGCGTGACCAATCCGAAAACAAAAGAAGAGAGCGAGAGAAGAAGAAGAAGAAGAATATTCTGCAGTAGAATATATACTGAAGACACACCATTCACCAACACAAACACATTAAACACGACACATTTTCATTTTGTTGCTAGATTTATGAATCGGAGAGAGAGAGAGAGAGAAATGAGAACGAGAGAAAAATATTAAACGATACGACATATTTTTCGGCTTTTAGCACTCTGGAATCATCCTGGATCAAAGGATACAAACGCACGGGCAGGAGGGGGATTCGGGGAGCAAAAGGGGACCGAACGAAGTAGACACGAATCAAGAGCCACAATCTAATCACCACTATCAAGCTGGCCGAAAATAAAATAATGCCTGACAGAAGTAGACAGATTACCTGGAAGCACCTAGATGCATCGAAAAATATTTTCGGTTAACGGGAAAAGCTATGGGAACGGAGGAGATTTTTTTTTTGTTGTTGATCATCATCAACAACCACATCATGGCTGTGGCTTCTTCATGATCATCGGTGATGGCGGCTAATAGAAACGTTTCCAAATAACTAACTTAACTTAACTAACTAACTGAAAAACTTCTTACTCTCTCCGTTTCCAAGAACTGTAGCCACCTTTCAATCTCTATCTCTCTCATTCAATATCGAATCTCTCCTGTTGTTGTCTCTTCAACCATAGCAATTTAGAATGGAACAGTGTGTGTATGTGTGTGTGTTGCTTTTTCCACAGGTAAGCTTTGGCTGGATATAATATCCTCACTGGTGTACTGGCCAAGAGTGGATTTAGAGTTTGGATATAGAACATATACACACACAAAAAAAAGAATAAAACAACAACGACCACGACGATTAAATTGTGTGGACAACGAAGAGTATCGTTGCTTATTGTTCTTGTGTGGTAATGTAAAGTGTCCAACACCGTGTAATAATTTCCATGATGATGATGATGATGATGGTGGTTAGGGTAATAATGAAACGCGACGCGATCCAGCCTTTTGTAGTTGTCTGAACGAAAGTTTGTCGGATCATAATAATGATTGTAAAGCCCTCTGTTCCGAAACGAATTCCGAAAAGAATCGATCCCTGGGGGGAAAAAGCAAGCCGAGGTGTATCCAGGGTCCTAAAACTTATTAAACAATCATGATGATGGTCCGCCAAACCAGGGAGAACACCAGAAAATTTGTTTGCTCGATCCAAAAAGGGGGAGGAGAATGGTGGTTGTGTTCGAACGAGAGAAAGAGAGAGTGAGAGAGTGAGAATGTAACTTGTTTGGGCAAGTCTCTTTTGCACGAAGACACACACCATTGGATGGATCCATCCATCCATCTTGCGAATAATACGCGTGTTAGCTAATGTTTGTAGTGAAAATGCTCGTGCTGCGCATCCAGGAGTTTAGCGCGTTTTGGAGGTTGGACCAATACACTGAATACATTTTTTTTTCATTCTTATTTATTATGATTATGATGATGATGATTATATTATATTATATTATATGGTGATGTTGATGATGTTTATAATTATCAACATAGTGAAAGGGCGACATTGGAGTCTGCCCACCAACATTGAATAGCACAGTACGTAGTACGTACAGTGCTTCATTTCTATTGGATGGATTTTGAAGGTGCTTCCCCTTTTTGCTTTTATTTTTGCTTGTTTTGCTCTGTTCAATCGTAGCCACAATTAAGATGTGGATCAGATTGAACGTGAATGGATTTATTATAGGCGGTGAAACGGCATCTCAATACGTACGATTTCAAATTGTCTCCCTCCCTCTTTCTCCTTCTTTCTCTCTCTCTCTCTCTCTCTCTCTCTCTCTCTCTCTCTCTGCATGCTTTATAGGTTTAGCTTGATCGCGTTTTTTGGCGCACTTAAATTGGATTTACGAAAACGATAAACAAGTGGTTTAAGATATTAGGATTCTGCTAAATTTTTTTTTCGTTTCGTATGTACTTTGGTTGTTTGTTTAGCCATCCATCTAGCTGGCCGGCCATTGTGTTTAATAGCCAACCAAGACGAAATTATGTGCATGTGTGTGTGTGTGGGTGTGGACACAGAATAATCAGACTGTTTTGAGCCTTTTCCGTTAAATGAAAAAAAATATGAAAGAGCGTGATGTTTACCTGGACCAATGAGAATAATAATGAAGGGAGCAGGCACCATCCATTTTTCTTTTTGTTTTTTTTTTGCTGAAATTTATTTACCCGAATCCATTGCTCCTCAGCACATTACTGCTATTCTGTTCGGTGTTCCTGGATCGGTGTGATTGCACCTGTGATTGGCAAACATCACACACTCACTCACACAATCATCACACCAACCAATCAACCCAACGGATACAAACATACACTAGGCACATACAAATCCAAAGATTGTTGATTCTGTCCTCGCGGTTTAGCTTAGAGTCAACAGTACACAGAATCCATGCTGTTGATGATGATTCTGTGTGACCAGAATCAATAGAAGACAAACACATTACACACCAACAATTCTGGTTGTGGTTTTTTGTTCATTGTTGTTGTTGTTGTTGACCATTCGTGTGGTTTCCAAAAATTTTTCTCTGTTTCAGGAAAATGATTACCAATATTGATCGCACACACACACACATACACACATGCATACAGTTTTGCTAATGTAAAGAAACGACCAATAAGAAGAGGATTTTTTTTCTCGGCTATTATTAAGTACATATTTGTTCAATGAAAACCCAAAACTGATTGCCCTTTGTGTGGGAGATGTTGATCCAGTTTCAGAGGAAAAAAAACGAAGAAAATTCAATCATCGCACGCACACTGGATCCTTGGATACTGGCTTTTCCTGTTGATTGTTTTTCGTCCAATAATGAATTACCGTTGTTTGACTAAAAACAATTTCATCGGCAATGTCCAGTACGGTATTGTTCAGTAAACATTTTGTGGAAAATTCGTGATTCTTTTGGCTTCAACTTTGGTTAAAATCAAATGGCTTGCTTGAGGTTGCCTGCCTTGAAATCGAGTTCTGTATTTGCCATTTTGCAAACAAACAAACTATAAATCTGGTCCGTAAATGCATGGTTTTCGGGAGCTTCGGGCACGCAAAAAAAGTATTTTTTTTCTACTTCTGCCAACCATGTGGTACAGGGGTTTTTGGAGATCCAAGTTGTGGCCCAGAAATCATTCCAAACGATCTACTGGTTAATAGAGTTCCCTCTTTTTTTGCAATGGTTTTGGAGCCAAATCGCAAACAATTTTTTGAAATATTCCATTTTTACTGCCATCTATTGACGGAATTTGTAATACTATGAGAATTTTTTCAATTACACTCCAAAGAATATTCTTCAAAAGAATTTTATTGCGGCTAAATAAGCGTTTTAAATTTAAAAACAAACAAAAATCACATTCTAGAATAGAATATTGGCTTTCTAGAAACATCTTTCTTCATTTCCTAAAATCAATAATTTTCTTATTCCTATTTGTTTGTGATTCGTCGTTGATTCTAGATCAATGACTTCGGTTTAGGAGATACATCCCGAGAAACATTGGAATTTTTGGTTTGTTTGGCTATAGGGTTCTTTTTTTTCTTCAATGAATTTTGACGATGCGCATGGCTTGTCTTCAAGTGATTCAATTCATCCAACCATGTTTCGTAACGGTATGAAACACGTATTCCTGGCAGGTTTGTCCGCTGTATATCATTGCCTTCCACACCTTCGCGTTGATATTTGGCACCAATCCAATGTTGTTTGAATTCCATTGGGAAACCAGACATCAAAACGGAATTTCTGGCCAATTCACTCATATCACAGCTGCTAAGTTTCCAAACTTGAGCAGCAATCGAATATTCTTCCATAAGCGGTTCCTAACGTGAAAAATTGAACCAATGGAGATTTCTAATCAAAATTTCCTTTCAATTTACCTTGGTGAAATGAAATTGCAATGGATCATCTGTTGATAAAGATACACATAGGCCACGTGAGGCGAATTCTGGCAATGGATTACGATGATAATTCAAAAATAGCGAATTGTTCGACAAAGGAGACATGGCAATGCCGATCTGTGTTAAATAATACAGATATTGTAACACCGGAACTTTACGCAACAACAATCCATGGCTGATGTTCTCGGCTAGGAGAAAACCACCGATCAAATGCTGAATGTTGCCCGCTTCGCCACAATGTGGCCGCAACACAAATGTATTGAAGCCGCGTTCTTTACGGAAATGGTTCAAAATCACCATATTGGCATACATATGATATAGATAGTAATTGCTATGCGAAAGGAATAGATCAGTTCAGATTCAAATGATTCTATCAATCCCTAAAAACACATACTATGGAGGATTTTCTTGATCACACCATTTACTTGGCAATGGAATCTCTTTGTCAAACATCGGATTTTCGTGTTTGGATTCATCATCAACCGAATCAAAACCTGTGACATAGTTCAAGAAAACATGCAATTCTGGATGTGAATTTGGATTGTTTGTAACCTCGAACAATGGCATGAATATATTGGACAACATTTGCTCAAAGTTGTCCATGATTTTGTTGGCACGGTATACATCACTGGAACACGAAAAAGAAGCATTAAATCGAAGCGAAAACTCGTCACTCGATACACATACTATAGACGGGGAATCTGTATCAACCAACGAACAGTGTCCGAATAAACATTATTGGTTAATGCCCATTTAGCCAATTCGTCCCATTCGTTCGGCTTACGGCCATAAATCGAAAGTCTATGGAAAATTTTGAATTAGAAACCTGGCAACAAAGCACAATGGAATGAACCTCAATTCTGCTTGCTGGTATTTAGATTCTTCCAGATCGGCCATCACTTCCTGAAATCGAAATTGGAACATGATTTTCGTTTTTTTATCCATGTCATGTGACCGTTGAAATTACCTTGAGAATTTCGGCAAAATAAACTCCTTTTATATAGTTATCTGTTTTGAGGAAAATCTCTCTCAATCTTGATTCACCAATCGGATTATATTTGGCATTGAATTTATCGAAACGATGAAAAGTATTACGATCAGCGTGTACGTCCAACATGTCCACACTTAAATCATAACTGGTCAAATTTAGTGAATCGAAAACCTGCTCTAAAGTTAATGGTTTGCCATTCTCAACGCAAACATAATCATTACGTCTGGTTTTGATTGTTTTCTTAATAAATCTTAACAAATGCTTTTGATTCATACAGGATGCAGCGTGAATATGTGTGTCGACTTTTCGCGTATTGTAAAAATCTCTATGCGGTACTGCCTGTTGTGATCTAAGCTCTTGCATTTCATTCAATAAAACATGTAATTGATATTTGTGCGTAAGATATACTAAACGCTTATAACAATGCGATTTCAAAGGGCCATTGGTGATTGTTCCGCACATGAATTTCATATCATCAATAAATTGATAAAAAGGTCGTACATGGTAAGCACCTGGAAAAAAACCAAATTTCAAATATCACCAGATTTTTTAGGTAGACGAAGAAATCATCATACGTTCATTATTTTCTAAGCTTGTTTTATTTTTATACACGTGAATGATACCGTCCTCCATTTTTAGGATACAGTTCAAATCCTCTGGTATGGGTATATTCCAAGGATCAGAAATCACAGGAGGTTCATCGAAATCAACTGCTGAGAAAACGAACAAAATTAGAGAATGGAATTTAAATTAATAAATCAAAATTACCGCTTTCTGATTCATATTTAGGTTGATAAGACTTGTGCAAGGCTCGTTTAGCAGTTTCCGGAAATGATTGAAAAGCTTCTTGCATATAGATCTCTCTCAAAACCATTGCTTTTTTCAAATAAGTAGCCAATTTTGGATCCTCCACTTGTGCCTGATAAAAAACAAAACCGTTGATTATGAAATCAATTGGCAGGATTGATTTGTATTTTAAAGATTACACTTTCACCAGAAATATAAACACGTTGAAAATCCAATTGATTCAAAATTTCTTGGGCATCACTAGTATCGATCGAATCTTGGAGAGCAGAATTTAGCATAACATCTTGAGAAGGAGCTATGTGAAGGTGGAAATTTTAGCGTGAAAAAAATGATGGACAAAACAAATTACTTACATTCTTCATCATGGATAGCTTTAACCTCTAATTCTTTCAAAAGGATTTGTTGGGCAGTCAGCTTTTTTTGTTCTTCCAATTCGATTGGATAATGTGGCACCGAATAAGGAGCTGATATTTCTTTGATTGCCAATTCACCAGGTGTAGGACCTGCCGGAATTTGTTCAACAACTTTGAAGTCATCTTCTTCAATTTCATCGGCTTCTGCTTTTAGAACAGATGTTTTAAGGATCTCATCGTTTCGGTTTAAATCATTACCGGTCACCGAACGGTCCATGATGGGTAATGATGATGGTTTTCTAATTGATTTTCTTCTGGGTGAGGATCTAGCACAGCATTTGCGCAAACCCATTGATGATCAGAATCAAATTTTATGGAAAAAAATACGAACAGAAATTAGACTATAAAAAGAAACATTTTTTGAAAAGTCATTCACTTTTTCTACAATATTTTCACACTGCAATTTAGAGGAGAATCAAGAAAAAATTAAATTTTTTCTACACTAACGGTAAAACAAAGTAAGTTCAATGATCATCACCGAGAATGACAGCGATGCTTCAACAACTAAAACAATAATAAAAACATTTGAATTTTCTGCCTAAAACTGGAATAAATTTGATTCGAACACTAATATTAATTGAATCAAAAGATTACCTTTGGATTTTTTTAAAAATCAAGCAATAATTTAGCTTTAGGCTGGTGAATGGATTTATCATCAATTTGCAAATGGATTCTTGGATCTTGGATGTTGGGAGATCGAGTTGAGCATAAAATTCAACACTTGTAGGAACACCGTATCATCACACTTTCAAAGGAGGTCTTCAGCCGACGATGATGATGAAGGGATTTTTAAAAGGATTTAAAACTCAACAAAAAAAACTACAAAACTTGGTTTTGCTGATTAATTTATGAAGGATGTAAGCTGGGCTGATTTGAGGAGCTAGTTGTTTACTCGACCGCGGTTTTTTTCGCACCAACACACTGCACACATTTCATCGTCTTTTGTTGTTGTCGTCTTCGATTGGCGTTTGTTTGTTATGGCAGTGGTATTGTTAACCATTATACCATGGCACCACTGGTGGCGGCACTATAATTGTTGTCACTATTGTTATTATTTTTGGTTGCGGCGCATCCTCTCTCCCTCACTGAGCCAACATTTGAATACACCTAAAATGCAAAAAATTCATCAATTACGAAACGCAAATTGTTGTTGTTAAATCCCAACACAGACCAGAACGAAAATCATAAGCTTTTGGCATGGTTTACACACACCAAAAGTGCACCAACAATGGCAAATAATCGTTTGCTTAAAAAATCACATCCTTATTGATTGATTCAAATGAATATGGTGAAAATTCCGAGAAAACAGAGTACAATTTCATCATAAAAATCACCAGATTTCCTCTTAACATCTTCAAAGTAATCAATCTGGAATAAATCATAACCAAAAATTTGGCCTTGATTTGATTTATGAAATGAATGAATGAATGAAGTGATACTTTCATATGGATTCATCGAGATGGAAAATCTCCATTTTCGATCACGAAGTCTTTATCATTTTATGATTTATGATTTTATGGTTTTCTTTATTATTGACAAAATAAATAGAATAAACACTAAATTGATCAATTCAGTTGATACAACCACGATCAAATGAAGATTTACATTGGGATCAGCCAATCAAATCGCTTACATGAAACTTTTGAGCTATTTGATCAATCTGATTGGCATTATGAATGCCACGATATTTTTCCACTCTGCCCAATATCAAATATGGTCTTTGTCCATGATTTGATAATCTATAATCTTTAATCATTGGCCGTATGAACGTATTGGAGAAGCCTAAAGCGGACATTTTTCTTCGTCCTTTCAATGTAAGACTACGAAACGCTGACCAAGTACCGTTGGCTGAGGCGACACATAGTAAGTGTCGTTTTTTATGATAGAAAATCATTCCCGGTATGTGCTCATATTGGCCTTGATTAATCAATGTGGATATTTTTAAACGAGCAACCAGATCCGGATCAATTATATCACCAAGTTTAAGCTGTGTACCATCAATCCAATGTGTGAATACATCAATGGTTTCATTGAATGCACGAAAACGTCTATCAATTTCATATGAATCCATTTTCGTCCAATCAATTTCTCCATCAGAATCTTTCAATTTTGGTGCTAATCAAATTAAAAAAACAGATAGAGAGATGAGACCATCAAATCGACTGAATTAAAAATCAAATTCAATCATCAACCAACCATATGTGACTCCATCTGTAGGCTGTTTTCGCATGTTGGCTAAACAATAATCCAAATCTTCAATACATTTCCAGAGCTAAATTTAAATCAAATCAAAGATAAAACAACATTTCTTGTATTTGCATTTGATGGACATCATTATTACAAGTTGAGCTCCAATCGGTGCCATCAATTGTTTTAATTGGATTGCAGATATCCGGTGAAGAATTTCGATCGGCCTCTGTGCCAATATTTCTCCAGTGTCGAATCTTGGTTGTTATTGTTGCCCAGAAGAAACAGACAAAATATGTAAACATTCATAATATTTTGACAGGGGGGAAAACAATCACCAACCTTCTAGGTTGGATCTTCATGATGGTCACGCCAGTGATGGTATCACCGGCCAATATGGCATGTTGAATAGGAGAAGCACCACGCCAACGAGGTAATAATGAGCCATGAATGTTGAACATTCCTGGTCCCGACAAACAAAAACAAAACAGTAATAATAGTGAAAAACAAAACATAACATCATGACAAAAATTTTTCGACACACTAACCATATTTACAAGCGTTGATAGCATTGGCAGGAATCAAACGTCCGAATGAGGAAACAACGCCAAGATCGAAATGATTGTCGCCAGGCACAAGATATCCGTCGAATAAATGCAATGGTAAATCTATTTTTCTACAAAAAGAACTCACTGGATTATGTTGTTTGGTGGTGACCACTTCTAAATTTTTGATTATTTTTATAGAATTTGCGCATGGATTCACAAAATTGTCGTACAACAATTTAAGACTTTGAACACTAAAATCATCTGACCCATAGAATAAAATGGACAATTCTTGTGGCGCTACTTCTAACCATTTACGTGCGGATTCGTTGGCGGTTGATTTGGTTGACAATAGAACCGAATTCGTTTTGAAAACGCAGCCTAATCTTTGATTCAACAATAGAAAATGAGATCTCATGCTTCAAACAAATAGCACATTCGTTAAATGTGGATGATTTCCTATTAGGAGAATTGTTTTTGTTGTTAAAGTTCATCACAGATAGAAAGAAGTTGAAGATCTAAAACAAAAAAATTAAATTAATTTCAAAAAATATAGCAATAATTTTAAATTACCGTTAGAGAACCGCAAGATAAAGTGATTAGTAGAAAATTTAAAAAAAAACATGTGTACTTGTTGTTTGTTTGTCGACTGATCAGCTGACATTTAACAAACGCATTCATAAACACTATGACGAAATTTGAAAATTTGAGCGCCAAGCATTATTCAAAAGAAAAAAAATTAAATTTGACAATTTCCTTATAGTGCTTCTTGAATTTATTAAATAAAAATTATTCATTAATATCAGAGCATTTAATCTTGATTTTCCTCGATAAGTTGGAATTTCAAACAGGATTTTAAATTACAAAGAATTTGAAAAAGGTTCATGTGAAGTTATGTTTTTGTAAAAAAAAAGGTTTTCTGCCGTGTGTTTTTGGATTTAAGTGTTTTTGGTGAATGAAAAGACATCTTCAATGCAAGGAAATTGATTGATAGCGATCGGTTATTTTTTTGTTTTGTTTTTCCGTCGTCAAAACACGAGCTTAAATCTGGAAGTGCGTCCTCAACCGTATCCAAAATCCGAAAACCATGCTAAGAGATTGAATTTGATTCATTGGATGATTTTTAACCGCTTAGAGATGAATTTGTTTCCTCTTTTCCTTTCCTAAATATATTTCATTCGATGTTTTTCTAAAAACATTCGGAAAAAATAATCCCAAAAACCGATTTATGGTGCCTTGTATGTTGTGGGAATAAACAACACAAAAACGGAAAAACATGATGGCCAGCCAATACATCTTTAGCATGATTCATATCAAATGTCCGTGTTTTCCTTATTGACCAATAACACGCTTTGGCTACGATGTCACAACAATAACCAATAAACTTGGATCAAGTCAGTCGAATCCACGAGATCACCCAGTGTAGGAATTTCCTGCCTGTTAGAGTAAAAAATAACATTTCCCGCACAATCCTCTCTTTCTCCCTCGAACTGACATTGGTTCGGATTTGTAATGATTATCTTTTATGGTACTGCTAATATAATATTCTGTTATTGAACTTGAAAATAATTTCTTTTTAGTTCCATTATTGAATTTTTTTGTTTTGGTGCTGTACAGCACAGTTTCTTCAAAGGTCATCAGGATCTTGAATTCAAGTGTTGGTGGTGAGGAGAGGGGAAAATGTACTGAATGTTTGAGGATGAATTGATTATTAACTTATTCTGAGTGCTTGATGAAAACCCTCACTCTCGATCATTTCTGGGAAAAGGGAAGCAAGAGAAGGTCGCTGCGACTGGTTGATGGATGGTAGCATCATTATTATCAATGAGAATCGATCGCTTTATTCTATCAATGGCTATCTATGACTTTCATTCAAAAATTATTCGCCCAAAATCTACCACAATTTACGGGCAAAAAGCTTCGAAAAAAAGAACATGAAAATAGTGAATCGGATTCAATTTAAGGTCATCGCAACATTGATCTGTGTGTGGCCGCGGCTGCTACTGCTGCTGCTGTATTTTCTCTGCCCATTATTATCGTCGTTGGATGGATTCAGTCCATTTATCCAACTTAAAACTCGGTTGAATCAGACCTTGATTGGATCAAGGCAAAAATAAGCTAAACACACACACAAACACTAGCATAAATAATATTTCATTTTTGCATCTTTTTTGTGTTGTTGTAAATTATCCATCATCACAATATTTGTTGAAAAAAAAGATTAATCCTTGATCATTGGGGATACTCGTGATCCTCGAAGCTAAATCGCTCTCGCGCGCGCATTAGATGATCTTGACCATCATAGAATATAATCATCATTGATTGAGAAACTACCAATTTCTCCGACCAAAATCATTTCCAGCTTTCTCTCTCGCTGCATCAAATTATTTAATCTATATTATTATCCTTTAACGGCGATTAACAATGACGATGGTTATTATCATCATCATCTCCATTTCCATTTCCCATTGTTGTTCCTAAGCTTTTGTTTTGTTTTGTTTAGCCAATCGTGTTGTCCCTCGAATGCGATGGAACGTTTTCGCACGAAAAACAACAAAGAAAACATCCTCCAATAATGGACAATGGTGATGGTTATGGAAAACAAATGAAAAAACTAACACTAGTAGTTGGTCGGGAACTGTATGGAAAATGATCAACAAGCGACGACAAAAACAGAAATAACCTCTCTTTGGATTCGGCTACTGGTCAATCGTTTTTTGTTTTCTTTATTCATAGTTCTGTAAAACATCCTCCTCCACCATCACCATCACCACCACCACCACCAGCATCATCATCATCATCAAACCTCGTGATGAATGAATGAATGTTGATGATTGGTTGGTCGGGGCTATTTGGTTATTCAGTTGGTCGGTTGGTTTCCTGATACAAGGGATACCATCAGGATTGTTCTCTCTTCTGAATTCCATTGATGGATTAATGGTTGAGGATTAGAAAAAATATTCATTCATCGATTCCAATGACTATGAACTTGACTTTGAAAATGAAAACAAAAAGGAAACAGAAACAAGAAGTGTAGAAATAATCCAAGTACAATTTTTTCTTATTATCCAAGAACCTTGTCCGTTCTCTCTCTCTCACTCTCTTCATTCTCTGGAAAAAACTATCGCCAAATCATGTGTCGTTGTTCATAAAGTCTCTCTCTCTCACACACAAACCAACAATGAATAAATTAAGCTTCTGACCTTCAAATTTGATGCCAATCCATCGTACGTGTATACTGCATGGATACTATTGGAAAGGGCGCGCGTTTTTGGTTGTTGGTTTTGGTTGTTGGTGCTTTTTTTCGAATCCCTTACGTCGTGGAACCTTGCCGAAACATGCGACAAACTGAATGATAGATAGGAAACAAAACTGATGATAAATCACCTTCACCTTCGCCTTCGGAAATCGCATTGATAATAATATATACAACAACATATATTATATGGCCAATGATAGT
This sequence comes from Amerodectes protonotaria, assembly GCA_025882695.1. NCBI lineage: Eukaryota > Metazoa > Arthropoda > Arachnida > Sarcoptiformes > Proctophyllodidae > Amerodectes > Amerodectes protonotaria. Next base: position 32,548 of record JAOZJS010000304.1, on the reverse strand, counting down.
AATGATACAAAAATAAACAATTTACGAACAGAAAACCTTTTGAATGCCATCCTAACACATATTCACAAACACAAACATACACACACAACGATGGTGAATATCAATATTATTGTTAGCTAGTTATAGATTGATTGATTGATGTTCGGGATTCATTGATTTGACAAAGCAAAGCCGCTTTCGCCAACGAGGTTTTAATCGTCATTTTTTCGTGGTTGTTGTTTGTTTTTGGGAATTCACCACCAGCCGATTTTCTGATAGCTTTGGTTCTCACGTTTGTCCGTTTGTCTTTCCCTTTTGTCGCACCAAAAGGACAAACGCATGAATGCTGGAGGTGGGGAGGGAACAATTTGTGTCGACCCCCTGAAAAGTGAATCTCTGGATCCGAAAAGATCCATCATCACACCCCCTCACACACACACACACACACACACATCCAACTTGGACAATGGTGTTGGTGTGGCGCGATAGCCTCGCGATACGCCTTCGCATATTTTGGATTATTATTGTATTCTTCTTGTATTGTTGCGGTTTTGTTGTTGTGTAGTCCATTCCGAAACCACGTAGGTTGAAAATTGGTTTTTCTTTTCAATTTTTCTCAACATTCTGCATTTATCCTTCGCGGGCATTTTGCATTTATAATTGAATCAAATCACAAGACGCCAAGAAAAAGGGGGAGGATAAGAGTGGTATTCAATCAAACAACAAAAACAACAAAAAAACTAGAAAGAATATCTTTGAATCTTTGATTCGAGTTGATTATACCACCTGTAGATTGGACGTTTTGATTGGCTAGGTAAACACTACACAAAACCACACAGACATTGGAAAGTGTTAATTTTCACCATCACCATCATCATCATGCCGAGTATACTGGCACCGACAACATCATCATTATCATGTCAAACACCAATCGGCTCAAGGATTTTGGTGTCAGTGTTCCGTTTATTGATTGGCCATGTTCATAGTCGCGTTACGATCGATTCGCATCGTCATCAATGATATATCAATGAGGAGATGAATGCATGATGGTGATGATGATGGTTAGGATGACGATCCTTCCCGGGGAAAATCTATGAATCCAATCATGCTTCGACTAGAGTATCTGAGAAATGTCACGTGAGCAATAAAATTATCATTTCCAAAATGTTCTAGTTTAAAGTCTCCTTGAGCCGCCTATCAGACGTGACCAAGAAGAAGACCAAGACGTAAAAAACAGGGTTTTGTTTTTGCTTATTTTTTTCTGGCGATATTGGCGTACTTTCCAAACTTGATTTTCGCAGATACCATGTTTATTTTGGCCAAAGGATAATTTGGTTGAAGCCAATGTTGAATTATTTACTGGCTTTCTTATCAAATCAAACTACGTGCCAACATCCAATGGTTTGGTGCACCATCTCCAGATGTGCCATTATGATATTTTGTATATCAGCTTGAGCATAGTACAATTTGTCAGGCCAAAAAAATAACCGCCTCAAAGCGTACACAGTTCTTGTGAATTAACCAAACGAATGATTCATAAATTTTGGCGCCCAGATTTCCAACTAATCAAAATGTTGATTATTCGGGCATATCAACAAGTTCCAACCAAACAATCGCATATTCTCTCACATAACCCAAAAAATGATGACTCTAAATATTTTATAATCCTTCGAACATTCTAATAAAAGATGTTTTTCATTGAAAGAGAAAACTTTTTTGGCTAGAACAAAAAATCAAGGATCCTTGTTAAGAAAACGAGATTAACCAAGATTCATGGAGTGTCAAGAATCAATTAGTATTTAGCGCACCAGAGGTTGTCAGGAGACAGCCAGCCTATTATAGTTGTCAACCAATGATGTATTGAATAAGGCAGCACAAGATAGATGAAGGAGGCTAAATAGACATTTTTTTGGCTGGCTAAATCGGTTGCAGAGCTTTGATTGGATGAACTGTTTTTCTGGGCTTACTACAGCCACAGCACAAAAAAAAGGAGGTGGGGATTTTAAAGCGAAAGCATATAGGTCGATACCATATTTTAACAATACAACAATCTTCAATCGGGGGAGGGATCAAATGGCCCAGTCAAGTTAAACTCTAACAATATTAATGCAAAACCAAGCCTATAATACTAAGAAAGCTAGCGCATGACCAGCATTCGTTTGTCAGAGAAAAAAAAGTCGTTTTTCAATTTGAAATGATTCCAAGTTTATATCCGTTTTGTTTTTGTTTTTCGCTTTCCGATTAGGATACACCAGAATTCTGACGCCACTCATCCGTTGATTCATAACTATTTTTATATTCTTTCTCTTTTTTCGATGTTGATGATTTTTCCTACGAGAGAAAACAACGACATTATTTGGAAACGGTCGGAAAGAGATCAAAAGGTGAACGATAGGAAGAATCTCGTGATATCCTGGCGTGATGGTTGTTTCCTATACCTGATGATCTGTCATAATGTCTATTCTTTTTTTGCTATTTACATTTTTAACCACTTGATCGTATGCTCAATTCTTTTAAATCTTGGTTTTTTGGTTAATAGACACCGAGCGAAACTTGGCGCAAAAGAAAGAGACAGCGAATCCATTATCATCATTCATTTCGGCAACAACCATGGTGGTAGTTCTGGCATCGTTGTTGTTGTTGTTTTTGTAATTTTATCCTTGCAGAGACCATGACATCCAATATTTTTATTCGCGCACCAACGTTAACCATTTTGTAGCAATTACCAGCATCTTGATGCTGCTGCTGCGGCAGCTACTGTTTCCGTGTCGTATATGGCCATTGGAACATTTCCAAAAACCACCAATAGTCGATCCATGCTTGACATTGATAAACGCTTGAAAATTGAAACCTTTGTTAAGGATTTTCAATTGTATTCAAGCTTTAAGTTTGTTGTTCAGGATCCTGTTCGGATGGTGACACCTTCGAATTGAATCGTTGATTGAAAAAAAAAAGAAAGAAAAACGATTGAAAAAAGATTGTATTTCTGCAAAAGGTGTTTCCATGAATGTGCTTGTGTGCGTCTGTGTGTTCCTGGAACCACCCTCGTGTTCATTCATCCTGTGATGGCAATTTATGATCAGTGTATCATTTTGGCTGCTAATTTAGTCGGATTTTTTAGCTGTTTTATTATTTGTTTGCTTTGAAACTTGTTGCCGATGTTGTTGTTGTTGTTGTTGTTTTCCGATATCGTTCTTTATCCCAACCAATAAGATCAACAACAACAACAACAACCAAAAATCAAAACAACCATCCTTGTTTTTGGGAATCAGAAAAACTATGTATGATGTATATCTATCTTTATTTTTCCAAAAGAATGAACCTAATCACAATGATGATCATCATCATATGATGGTGATCATAAAACAAGCGCGCCAAACCATTCATCCTGTCTCCATCAGTTGATGATCAAGTAATTTATTCACTTCAACCACCACACACAACGAGCTCAACCAATCATGTCGGATCATTGGCCTTCAATGATATTATTATTATTATTATTATGGCTTGTTTCGATGATATCGCTTCTTTTGCGTTCAAGAATCAATTTTTCAATTACCTATTAAGGATCCAATTGTTGGATATTTTGAGGGGGAGGGTATAGGTTAACTTTCAAACAGTTTCGATCAATCGCAATTCAAAAGAGCTGCCCGTCAACGGAAGGTCGGTCGATGGTTGACCGATAAAATCGATAGTGATATCGATATCGTTCAACCGTGGCCAAGTTTCCTTTTTTCCAAGAGAGGGAGGGAATTGATTCGGAATAAAAATTTTATAGAAAAAGGCGTTTTATTTATCAATCACTTGTGCCCACATGATTTTTTTTTCTTGGAAAGGAAATCTTTTTTCAAAATCTTTCTAATCACTACAGATCTTTCTAACAACAGATTGGCGCCATAAATTCACCATCTTTTATTGGTATGTGGAGACTGGATCCATAAGGAACAAGGATGCTGTAGTAAGACTACTTGCTGTTTAGGATACAACTGTTTTTTTCTTCATTTTGCCGCTGCCGCCGGTTATATTCAGTGGTTTCCGCAAACATTTTTACGGAAACATCGCCGACAACGACAACAACAACAACCTTCTTCCAGACATTAACCAAGGAAAAATAAAAAGAAAAATTGACCAATGGTGTTCAACAACATGATGGTGTAGTTAGGAGATTCCTTTTTTGAAGCTTAATTTTAGTAAAATTCCAATTTATGTAGTTTGTCACAGCTGGAAAGTTTAATTAGGGATAATTGAAGTGCTAATTGAAAGCTATTAAATCGTTTTGGAAGACGAAGACATCATTATATTGATTCAAAAATATCATCATCATCATCATTCGGAACATCGACCAACATGGAAACTTGGATGATTGAATTATGAGCGAATGTGCGGACGCGATCGCGAGCGCGTTATTTTTCCGGTTTCAAATTTTTTTTTTTAAATTTTAGACTCCAATTCATAAATCACTCGTGTAAGGATAAACAAATAGATGATGATGTCCATCCACATCCTCATTTGGAACACAAGATAGGTTTCGGCGCGATGAATCCTTCGGACCGAACAACGTGTGTTGCGTATTAAATCCGAAGAATAGATACCGAAGTATATATGTTTGGTAGGATGTTGTCACATGTTTTATCCATCCATCCATTTGACCTGTTTTTTCTTCTTCTTCTTTTCTTCGTTACTTATCATCATGACGCCAACATTGCTACTGGATTCGTTGTATCCTCTTCTTCTCCTCTCTCTCTCTCACAATCGAAGTTTCCCATTTTATCATTTCATGTTTTTGTTTTTGTTTTCGTCGTCTTCATCTTGGTCTAACCACAATCTAGCCATTAATTAATCAATCAAATAAGTTAAGATACTGATGTTGGCCAACAGTTTTCGGATGCCTTCAATCTAATGCTTCTAATGTCGATTGTTGTTTGTTTGCACGATGTTCAAAGTCTAACTATAAATGTTTACATCATTCTTTTTTGTTCGAAGTTTCAGTCGTACATCACTTCCCAAATTTATAGTAGCCGCATTGGAATTTGTACTGGAAATTTCCCCTCAATAGAATCCCTAATGTCGCTCCCTGTCTCACTCTCCGGCAGCCTCATTCTTCGATGACAATATGTCAAGGTTCGCCAGACAGAAGAGAGAGGGAGAGAGAGAGCGCGCGAAAAACAAAGGATAACGGGAGTTGTAAGAAGAAAAAAACATAAGAATGGAAACCTTGATATACAGAATGAATGAACCAGTGTAGGATTGGAAAAAACCCGCTTGCTTGAAAAGCTGTTTGGTTGATTTTTTTTTCTACTTTTTGAATTAATCCGCATGACAAACTCGGCGTGAAACTCGCACCGGATAAAGTAAAGGGAATACACCTAAGGATATATGCACCGATCAAAAACAGAGAGTTAAGAATCCTTGATTTCCAAGAATTTTCCACCCCCTCCCACACACACACAACTCAGACTATCGAATTATTAGAAACAAAGTTTTTGCCAAAGCTTGATACTAAAACACACTAATGTTCCGATATTGATCGGAGTTGATGGTTTCCGAGAATTCTCCGGAATTTCTTGGAACTTTCCCACAGCGCAAACGCGCGCGCGAATTCAAATTAGTGAAATGTCATGCTGTTATTAGAAGAATAATGTCTTTACGATGATGCAATATTTCTGTTCTAGATGGATCGAGAATGATTCATTCTTGGTGGGATAAAATTTGGCGCATTGCTGCTCCAACAGCCCACCACCAAATGGGAGCCGGTGAAGCGGAACCAAGATACCGGGTATTACCATTCCGTCATTGAATCCATTTTGGATTTTGTTTTTCGCCATTCTGCTCCTACACACCAACACAACCGCAATGGGGATAATATTTTTATTGTTGTGTTCCAGTACCAGTACCACCGACTACCACAGCGCAATCAAAATATTCTAGAGAAGAATCCATCGTACGCCGCACATTGTATCGAGGCCGTCGCTTTGATGGTCAGATTATTTCGGAAAAAACCAAACCACTTTGATTTGGACACAGACAGCCACACGCACACAGACACACGCGAACTTCCTTGGATTTTCTTTTCATTTTTAAAAATGTTATTTCTTTGAAAATCCGATCCTTGGTTCGCTATATATATTTGGCTAAGTAAGTAAAAGTTGTCTGTGCTTTTCGTATGTTCTCTTTCGTACGGCACAGATTTTCTTTTTCATTTTGGGAGCCAAAGAAAAAAAAAGAAGAAGTAGAAGAAGAAGAAGGATTTTTTTGGGATTTTCCAACATAACGCGCTTCCAATGAAAAACCACATCAACAAGGCGACAAGGATGGCTGACTGATCGGCTGAATGACTGACTGACTGACTAACTTACTGACTGAATAAGTCTGCTGACTACTGGAATATCCTATTGGATTGTTGGCGATAGGAAAAGGGAAGAAAACATGGCGCCCAAAGCATGCAGATATTTGAAAGTTGTTCAACTGCTTTCGAATGAAGAGTGGAAATAGTAGAGAAAAAGTATCGTCATTTATAAGTTCCTAAATTGGCTTCGTTTTTGTCTCTCGCAATCGCTAATTCGGATACTAATTGAACATAATCGAGGGAGAGAGTGAAAAAAAGATGCTTTACATTGGCCCATTCACGGCGTCCATGTGATGTCGGAGTATGATGGTCTTGTTGTTGTACAAGTTTTGAAAACGTTCCAATTTTAATTTTTCTCCACAACTTGTTACGATCATTAACATGATTATGGTTTTTCCCGAACTAACATTCCACTTCCGAAACTTGATCGTTGATTTTCAAAGTCTCTTCGCGCCAAATGTTTTTTCCCAACGACAACGACAACAACGCTGACAAAATCCACAATTATCTTCACACCTTTTGCTTTGCGGTGGTTGATTTGATTGTTGTTTGCGAAGATTCTTCGCAACGCATACACACGTGTGGTGCCTAAGAGCACATTGTAGGAATAATAATAATATTAGCATTTAAAAAATGAGGAAGCCAGAACAATGAGAAGAAAATCAAGGTGGCCAAGATAATTGGTCGCGATAATTACCAAAAATGTTCCAAAAAAAAGAACAGGAAATCTGATTTGAATTTTAACCCTTAAAAGCAGGATTTCCTTTATGGACACCCATTTCCATATGTCTCCCTGTATATCACTGGGGGGGGGATTCGAATCGGATTTTTTTTAGATTTCGTTTTCTTCCAGTTTTTTTTTTATTTTGTCTCGTTGGAAAAACTTGATCAGAAGCCAGGTTCTGCCAATTAAAAAACGTCTGGCAGAACCTTGAACCTAATCGTTCTAAGCTAGTGTGTAGGCTGTGGGAGTGCGTTTTCTCCCTCATAATAATGAGAGAATCCAAATCTTAATTTTGGGTTTTTGACGAACGGACGGATTCTGATTCTTGGCCAACATTCAAATCAGACACTCGAGACAGAGAGAAAAAATGAATAAAATACATAAATCTTAGCCGTGTAGCACGGATTGTCAACCGATTCGTTTTACGTTTAGTAGGTCATTCGCATTGTACATCGTATTTCGAATAATGACAATTTTTGGAAGAATGGAATCTACCAACCTTCAAACGGCAGAATCACTTTATGATCACTTAACTCTCATTTTACTTAGCCATCCATAACACTTTCGCCAGGGTGAAAGTGATCTTTTTCTTGATATGTTTGATGGTTGAAGAACCATTAATCTAGCTAACTATTCTTAGCAGGAAGAATACACCACACACACGCATCAATAAAATGATAATGACGACAAGAACGAAGACGACGACGACGACCTACAAAGAAAATCACGTAAGCAAAATCCAGTAGTGAATCCAGTTTTTGGGGAGAATTCATTACAATTCTTAGAATTAATTGATGGTTTTTTTCCAGAAAAGGCAATGAGAGAGAGAGAGAGAGAGAGAGAGAGAGAGAGAGAGCGCGGGCGTTTTAAAATAGATTTTTTTTCAAATTTTAAAAAAATTTAATGCAGCCCAACCATCATCATCACCATCAACCCGTCGTGTACGTCAATCGAACGAACAGATCGGATTCTTATACTAGAACATCATAGCTTAGTGTGCATTCCGATTTACAATATATAGCGGGTATCCCTTTCGTTTGGAAGACGATTTTCCGCCGGATCACGCGCCACGCATCGTTTCGTTCAGGATTCTTAAGAATAGAACATTTAAAATCATCAGAATTCTGGTGTATTACATCATATTTGTCGAACGGATCGATCGCGGCCAAAAACATCATTAACCAATGGAATAAAACAAATACAGCACCATTAAAGGAAAAAAAATATATATTTCACTACCACCGTCAACAGTTCTCGTGGTTTAATTTTAGCTCAAAAACTGTTAATGTAATCATCATCAACAACAACAAATTAATAATGATTCACTGGAAATCTTTGGGATCCAGATCTATTTTTTGATCCAATAAACAATAATCCGGGAAAGCTTGGTGTACGTGTGTGTGTGTAGGTGGGTGTGTGTGTGAGTAAATTGAAACAAAATATAAAATAAAGATTGATTCTTCGTATTCGAATTCTTTCGAAGTTTTATAAATAGATCAATGGCTGGGATGTGGAAAGTGCATCTAAAAATAGCCCAGGCACCATACGGCGGCTGGGGAAAAACACCACCATCAAGTACATTGTAGCCGAAAATATGTGTGTGTGTGCGTGTGCTTTTTTATTGTTATTTGTCTACCAATGGAGGATCGATAGATTCTTGAATTCCTAGAATGCGCCTGAAATTAGTAGCAGCATTAGCAGCCTGCCAATCAATACAAAAATCCTTTCATCACCCAAAGAAACCGAATGAAAATTATGCAATCATCCGTGGATTGACCATAATCAGAATGGTTATCATAGGGAGACATGTATAAAAATTATACGAAATTTACCTAAGTCATTACCTTAAGAAACAAAAACAGCGACGACTACGACCACGGCGACCACCAAAACAACCAACCAACCAACCACCACTGTTGAATCTTACCACGAGGATAGATTATCATTAGTCGTGGTGGTGGTGGTCGTCGTTGTTTAATTATCAGCGTAATTTACGTGGTGCGGCTAGCCAAAAGTATTATTAGCTTTCTTCTTTTTTTTTTTGTTTTGACATGGCAATAATAATAAGAAAAGTATAAAAAAAGGTTAATCATTTTTGAAATTTGTTTCAAACAAGATCAGGAGGCTGGGTTTTTACCTGAGGCCCCTCCTCCTGTTTTAACCCCCTGTTCGCCACAAAAAATTAACTATCACTATATGAGTGACTATTTAACACGTACTCTCATCAAGAACCTAAACAACCACTGATAATAAAAAAACAATTTAATTTAGATTAAGACCATTGATAATGTTCACAGTATAGAACAATGAGGATTCTGGCGTAATCATCGTACATCACTACCTGGTCTTGTGACATCGGGTAATAGCCGATGAGGATAACCGATGATTCCAGGGCGTGATGAATCTAACCCTTTTCACCAATCATGTCTCATGATTTGTGTGTATGTGTTTGATTGATTCCAGATTTTAGTTTGTTGTTTTTATTACCTGGTCGTTGTTTCGTTGGTTGCTGTGTATACCTGCAGCCGTGGTGTTGATATTGTTGCTGGTGTCAACACGCACAGATACAGCCAAGCTATTAGAGAATAACATATATTTGAAGGCGTTGGTCGCCTGACTCCAATTCCTAGGAAAAACACACACACACACACACACACACACACACACACACCTTGGTTGGCCATTATTATCAGGCTGTTGGCGGGTTGTTGCCGTGCAATGTAGAATACCTGACAACCAGTCTCCAGTATTTGGTTGGAATAATAATAACAACAACAACGACAATCAACAATACCTGTGTGAGTGAGTGTGTGTGTGCCACTCATGCATTATCATCGAAGCTTGAAGAACTGGCCTACCTGGACACCGCTGAAACAACACACACACACACACACACACACACCTTTGTTCTATAGCCCTTAAGAATGAGTCATCCAAACCATTACCCATGACCATGGCCATGATTCTTTCATTTGATTCTGTTTGTTACGATTGAATTCAATTGGCCAACCTGATGAAAATTGATCATCATAATAATCATCACCAATCCCACCCAGATGTCAAGGTAGTTGTAGAGTTGTAGGTTTTGAGATTCTGTGTAGTTGGTCCATGGCCATTATCGTCGCGAGAATCTATGTGTCCAGGTAGTATCCACCAATGGATTGTGCATGCGCGCATCCTTTTTTTCCTACCTTCTCACCATCATTTAGATTGGAAAGATTTGATTGCCCGATGGCAGCGACCTGCAGCAAATTCTCGCCGTTGGGAGAGAGATAGAGAGAGTAGACAAAGCGAGCGCTATTCAATGAACAATGTGAGCGTTTTCAGTTGATGATCATATTGGATTTCTTGGAAATCGTTCAATGTATTTTTCCAGCCAGTCAAAATAACAACAGCCATCACAAACCACCACCACCACCACCACCACCACCATCATCATTGTGATTTAAAGGCGGTCGTGATGAAAGGGTGTTCTGAAAAACAGGAATGATGATGATCATAAAACTTTTGTTCCGAAAGAAAACAAAAATCTTTTCTCTGTATCTTTTAGCGAAGAAACCGATCGGTAGAGATGAGAATCCAAGGCTATTTGTTTCCGTTTTAGCCGCCTAAACACCATCCAGTATGGTGTCTGCCATTCATCATCATCACCAACATCCTGCCAAGGTCATCTATGGTGTGTGGTATGATATATGACACCTATATGATAAATATTTGGGCGTCAAAGAGGCTTACATAATACCTATGGCAAGAACCAACAAGGAAAATATTGATATGGCGATTTTTCACACGGAAACGCTGGTGCAAAGAATCCTGGAATCGTTTTGTTTGTTCGAATATACTATCGATAGTTTCGTACTGTGTCAGAATTTTGAATAACGTACGCACACACACACACAGGAACAGTCTTACAAAGGAGCTAGTGGTATCCAAAAATTCAAGGCTGAATACGCAAGGCAGCGTACGGCCGATCAAACATTATTGTTCGGCCCACCAAGCATTTCTAAACAGGAGACGAAGCTATATTTCTCTCTTTGATTGGTCCAGTGATGATATGACTAGATGATGAGACACATTATAACACTATGAAAAGCGTCCAGCTTTAACCAGTACAAGTCTGTGCATATTTGACGCCTATAACAACCGTTCGCCCCTCTGATTGGTCCAGTGTGATGATTTGACCTGATGACGAGACACACTATAACACTATGAAAAGCGTCCAGCTTTAACTAGTACAAGTCTGTGCATGTTTGACGCCTATAACAGCCGTTCGCCCCTCTGATTGGTCCAGTGTGATGATTTGACCTGATGACGAGACACACTATAAACAGCAGAAGAAGGTGTATTTTTCTCTCTGATTGGTCCCAAGTGATGATTTGACTTGATGACGCGAGACACTGTAAGGAGGAGACAAAGCTGTATTTCTGTTCTCCTGTTAAGAGATGCCGCCAAAAAAAAAATTTAAATTGGCCCGTTTTTTAAAAAAGGTTGCTCACCGCTGATTTAGATGATGATCACGAAAACAAGACCATAATCCAATACACTTATTTGTCTAACTTTAAATCTCTTTGAAAAGATTCTGCTGGTTTTCCTTCTAATCTAAGCTATATAATCTAATATAAGTTTCTCTTCTGCTTCTTCTTAAATATTCGCTTTTAAGGCAATGACTAACCGCACTTCCGATACACTTGTTGTTGTGATGCTATTTGTATAATCGAGCCAAGAAGCTTGGTGATTATCAATTAAAGTTGTTGTTGTTGTTGTTGTCGTCGTCGTTCTAATGGAAAGTAACCGAAACCGAGCAATAAGTATTTTAATGAATGAATCATTTCAAGACGCCCAACAAGAAAAGCAACAACAAAAAAAATATGTGATTGATCCAATTTCAATCTTGTGATATTTAACGGAAAGTGTGATAAGGCTTTTTCCCAAAGAGATAGAGTATAGAAATGAAGATAATCATGCATTCTTTCAGTTTGGTCGCAGAAAGCATCGAATATCCTCCTTAAATCATCATTATTGTTGTTGCAGAAGAATGCACACAAATCAGAATGGGTTGTTTTTGTTGTTCAGTGTGTGTGTGTATGTATGTGTTTTTTAGGGTTGAAGAGCTATTTTTAGCATCCTTACCGATTCGCTCACATAGTTTATACACCATCATACCAAATCCTCTCTTCGGGTATCTACCCAGCCAAAGATGATGATAAAATTCTATAGCATACAAACACCATCTCGAAAAACCATTGCAGAGTTGTGAATCCCCTCAACAACAACAGCAGCAGCAACAGCAAGCACAGTAGTGGAAAGAAACGATCGGATATACACCATGGATGGATGAATCATCCAACCAAATGTTAGCATACATGTCAGGGGATAATGGAGTTACTACATTCTTTTGGATGAATGTTTAGCTCTTGTTCTTCTTCTTCTTCTTCAACCTTGTCTTCTGAACCACAACCACAACAACAACAACAACATCGGGATAGTTGTACGGTGGTAAAGTGTTGAAGAAGAAGAACAACAACAACAACCAGAGTACAAGAGAGTATAATGCTTTGGCGGCGATTTTGTTCTCTGCGGTAATGGTTAATGGTATTTGGGTTGGAATACTAGTTCAGTTTCTTTTCCATGGAAATATGACTCATTCATATAATCATCGGTGGTGGTAGAATATAATAATAATAATAAGAAGAAGAATTCGGAATGAACAACCGTGCGGCGGCCCACGATGCAGCTTCTCATTCGTGTCTGCCCAATATACTGCAAACCAATACACACACACACACACGCACGAATGTATACAATCCTTTCCCATTCATTAATTCCAATGGCATTTTCACTGGAATCTTGATCAACATCATCATCATCTTGTTTTTTGATACTTTTTGGCGCCACACACATATTGTGCCTGGACATGAAGGGATGGGTGTATTGTGTTGAATGCGGAATGAGATGAAGAACAAAGCAAGCCAGAAAGAAAGGAAGAAAGAAAGAAAGAGGAGAGAGAGGGAAAGTTCACGAAATACCGATCATACCTACCCTACCCACCTACCTACTGTGTGAAGGCAGTTAGCTATTTTTGAAATGCAACAGGTAAACAGAAAGAGCGAGCGAGAGAGAATGATTCATACATGTAGGTAGAACAATGTGCCAATCATCATTATTTTAATGATGATTATGGGCAATGATAGAACACAAGAATGCGTTGCCGATTATAAGCAATGGTTCTTTAGCAACAATTTGGGCAATACAAATTCTTGGGAAACTCGAAATTATGCAATTTTCCTATTCCAACTACAACAACAAAGTGTGTGTCCAGGATTTATCCCCAAACAAGTGACAAGAAACTCTTTGTCGGTCCCATTTGGAAAACGCACAAAATATTTGGGATGCCACAAGCTAAATCCGAAAATCGGGCCAAAAAAATCTAGGTCATCTGAAGGATTAAAACATCAGCCATCAATTATACAATTATTACATTTGATGTTTGCGAATGTTGGCGCGAGAGAAAAGGATCTCACATGATCAGTTTCTTGATCTTGTTTGGCTGACTAGGTCCTTATTAATTAATAATAATATGATTATTAATTATGGCTAGAGAACGAGACAGGTGAATTTTCGTCTGAACAAAATCTGATTCATTCATAAATTTTAAAGACATTTCCTAGCCCTTTTTTATGTAATTATATACGATTCATTTGGATTCATTGATGAAATTCATTTCCGAATGATGATGATGATCGTAGCTGCTCCATTCCGTTGCAACAACTACCACATGTAAAGGGGGAGAGCGAGAAAGAGAGAGAAATCATTCATAAAATCATCTTATAAGTTGCGCAATCATCAGCTACGCATCATCATCTCTCGTGCTACATCGTATTACATCCGAGTGCTTATTGGCGCCAGGGAAGAAATACAAAAAAAAGACTTGAATCGCGCAAGGCGTTACGCGCAATGCTGGAAAAACGCTACAATCACACGCACATGCACACAAACGCATAATCCAAAACGATACTCCCAAAGCTTCTGTTCGGTGGTTGGTAGTTGTAGTGATGACCTTGAAAAAAATTAGTAGCCTTTCGGCACTATTCAAAATTGAGGCTAAATATTGTTTGCTTTGTTGGAATGGAATCGGAAAAGATTATGGACCGCCATATCCTAAACGTGTGTTAGCGTCAAGGTGGCGGCGATATACCATTTATTTTTCTCTGATGAATATTTAGGTGTCCCAAATTATTTGAAGGAACTTTTGCCAGTGCAAAAATCAGAAAAAATGGCGTCAAGCCTTTCGGACAGAAAAATGAATGGAACACACACACGCGCACACACACACACACACACACAATGCTCTTATGGTTGGCGCCAACAACAATCAAATTGATTGACAAGCACAAGCACCTTTCCGTTGAAAATACAATGATAATATAATTCGATATGGATACAAGAATCAGATTGGAGATTAGCCGCCGCCGCAGCAGCAGCAGCCAATAAGCTCCAGGTTTTGTTTTCAATGCCAGTGGCAGTATCGTAATACTTTGTACCAAAAAAAAAATTGTATAATAATCCTACTTGTTACATTTTACGATACGATACAACTGTTTTTGTTCTTATTGTCTGGATTCTAGTTCTTTTTTTGGCGATTCAATCAACTAAACACGAAAACAGTCGCGACTACTTGTTGCCTAGAGAATCGGAGAAGAAAAAACCCCCAAAACCAGCGGATTTTCGAGAGCAGATTCTTGACTTTCGTCCACTTTAAGTGAAAAACAAATCCATAAAACGATGATGATAGGAAAGGCGTCACAAGAATCCAGTGGTTAATGTTCCAATGGCGCCAAATCCCTATTATCTTAATTATACACTGCGGTTCTCGCTTGATTCTCTAGACAATGTTCTTAAGAACATTTTTTTTTGAGAGGATCCGATTTAGTATAGTTGGTGTTATTTTTTGGCGATCATCAAGAGTACACTGTACCGAGTACAGAGTACATAGAGGATTATTATTATTATTATTTGGTGGCCAAGAGCTGTGAATGCGTGAGTTGTGTAGCCCAAACAACGCCAAATAGTATCCAATGTTTGTAAATGTATGTGTGCATGGTTGCCAAGGTCTACGGTTGGCAGTATCCATCTACCACAAATTATTCGCTGTTCGCCTGTTTTAGCACGTATCACCACAAATCACCCAACAAAACGCTCAAAACTACATTGGACAGAGTCTAGGCAAAACAAATTCAAGAATAATATTAATAAGTTGATAGGCTGACGCCATTCTGGGCGCCAGATCGCCTGTTGATGTCTCAATGATCCATAGTCTTAAAATTCTCCTTTAATATCAATCTCACTCTCTCCTCTTTCACTGGCAAGATTAAGCCAACGATGATGGGTGATCCATCATCTTCAGCTCTAAACATGGTTTAGAATTATTATTCTCTTCTTCTTCTTCTTCTTCTTAATCTTTTTCCTTCTCACAACAATCTAACAACTATTGTACATTTCTTTCGGGTGCATGCGTGTGGTGGTCACTGTTTGGCTAGCTCTTTTGTCTATTTTTAGCCATCGATAGCATTGAATCAAACAGGTAGGCATGTTTGGGCCAATACGCCAATACGTTCAATTCTTCAGAACTGCCGCCATCATGGCCATTTTAAAACAAGAATCAAATTTAATTGTTATTATGTACGTGGAGTAAGCTTTTTCTGGTGAGCTTTTTTCCTCACCAAGAAAATATTGAACAAAAACCACGTGAGTTTGCGTTAAGCGTGAATAATAGCGGGATTTACGATTCAAAATGCACACGCACACGCAAAACACCTATATCCGTCAATATATTCTAATATTTATATTTTTTTTTTCGATTTTAAATCTTTAAATTATTGTAAGTGTTACGTCAGAAAAGGGAAAAAGGCGAGAAGCCATTCAACAGAAAATTTGAAGAAGGATGAGAAAGAGAGAGAGAAATTTTTTTTTTGCTGTCGAACATGATGCTGAAGATATGAAAGAAACTAGGTAATGAATGGAATTTCAGGTAACCTTCTAGCTTGAATTTTTCTTAAGTGTTTCCTTGGCCATCACTTTCATCAATATTATCGTCATTTGGCCATTCGGTTTCTGCACATTATTTACAATGATGTCACCTTTTTATTGACCATCAAAACTATATTATTATTTTGGTATCCTCTCTAAAGCACACACTCAAGATACCTGGGCACTTGTGTGTGTTTGTGCATAAGTTTGCATTTATCATTGACAAACATCTTTTCAATAAGATTTATCTGTCATTTTGCTAGCTTTCTCTCTCTCTTTTTTTTCTTAGAAAATTTTTTCGCTCCGAAAAAAAAGTCTTTCGCTATCTAACCCTTTTTCTCACATTCTTGATGCTTTTCTGGGTACAAATTTTCAAAGATCCTACATAGACACACGCAGTAACTGACAACGCTAACCATAAATCCATAATTAATACGAAGAATAATGCTAAATTAGATTAAACTAAATCAAATAGAATAATGACTAACCGCACTGTCTGAGACTGGAGGCCTCCGGGCGTCGGCGTCTCTTTTCATTTCTTGGCTGTTTACCCGCCAAGTTCCGGCGTCGGTGGCGGCAATTCCATCCGGTTTTATTTTCTCTGTGTAATTTTGTTGCACCCGTTGCACTTATACGGATCCAAATGATACTTGGATAGTTTTCCATTTAAATTATTGCAAATTTTGTTTGTTTTTCACAAATCAGAAAGGTTTATCTATTTTCTAGTGTTTTCGAATCTTCCAAAAACCAAAAACAAAATTGGTGTAAAAGTAATAAGATTGTTGCCGTCCAGATTCAATGGCTACAATCTTAGATTTTCCGGTTCGAGAAATTCAATCTTCATGGTTGTTGGCTGGCTGTCTATATCCAAGAGTGTTCTTGGTTTTTTATTATAATTGTCATTTTGCTATTGTGCCAATTGTTTGGCTGTTTTGGCTCCCGAAATGCAATGTGTTTGTGTGTGTGTGTATGTGTTCGTTCTAGTAATAAATTGTATACAATTCTCATTTAGGAAAAAACCTATTAACACAAAATCTAAAGACACACAAACGATTCTTGTACGTTGGATGACGATCATGATGATGATGATGCAGAACAAGACAACCAACATTTTATTTTTAGTTTGATAAAATAAGACAAACACTCGAAATGTTCCACAAACATTACACACTGGGTTGGTTATGTTTGTCATCGAATCTGTGTAACGGTTCGTTCATAGTCCAAGCATCTTGAATCATCTGAATCCGGTCAGGCATTTCCGGAAGCCATTAATTTCATAAATCACATCTCTCTATAGCTCTTTTCCGCTTAGGATTATTCAGAAGAAAAATTGCTACATTTTCAAAATGAACACCGGTCACGCTGTTTATGAGCGGCGTGAATTTGAAAATTCCGGCGCCAAACAGAACAAAATATCATTTTTATCCATTTTAGGAAATTTTATGAAAAAATTCGGTTCTTCCGATTTTGTTTTGTGTTTGTGCTTTGTTTTTTAGGATGATCGAATGGCATTTCCATTCTTCTTTACTATACTCAATTAATTTATTTTACAACTCTCCCTCTCTCCTTTAGCCTATCTTTCGGCTGTATATCCCGATCTATACGTGACCAGGGTGCCATTGTCGTCATAGCAGCATCTTAGAAGCCACCATCCACAGTTTTAGCCAAAAAGAAAAATAAAATAATAACAAGAACCAAAGCCAAAGTGAAAAAATGAAGAGATAATCAAACTATGTATGTTTTGGTGTATGTTCGATGATGAATGCACCGCATGCGCGTATCCACCAACTCAAAAGATAATATCCCAAAAGATATCTCGTGATCCTAGCACAAATATTCTCTCAGTAAAGGCGCCAATAAAAATACACGCACTTAAACATAAAATATACCCGAACCGACAGTTTAAATAACAACATAACACAGACACACGCACAGAGAGACCCATACAAAACATGATTAAAACGATGATGGCACAGTGTTGTTCCGAAGGGAGCGAGAGAGAGAGAGAGTTTGCATAGCGCCAACAAAGTATACACGCATACATACACAACACAGACAGGGAATCCAAATGGTATTAAAAAAATACATGATATCATTGGATTTTTCTCATTGGATAACCATGACGTCAGGGTATTAGTTTTTGGTTTCGTGGAAAGTAGCGAGTTAGAGAGAGAGAGGAAGATTGGCTACACTTATCGTATTATGGCGGTTTTGAAGTCGTCGAGGATACTAGTTCCGTAAAGTGTACATGTGTATGTGCCAGAGTGCGACCAAATGAATGGTTGAGGATTGTCTCTCTTTTTTTTTTGCTACAACTAGTTTGAGAAGATTTTGTGTTAGTGGTGGTGGTGGTGGTGGTTGATTTTTTCAAGCATTTAGCTTTGGCGGGTCGAGGAAAAAAGAGTGAGAGAGAGAGAAAGAGAGAAAGAGCGGATATATAAAATTAAAACAGACTGCATCCAATGTTCATTCTATGTCTAACCTAACTTCGATCAACATCCAAACGATATTTTATTTTTGTTTCAAAGTCTTGTTTTTACGGAACATAAAACTAGTAATAAGAAGTGCAAATTCTGTTTGTCAAAAAAACCACGTGCATTGATATTGAAAAGTGTTGATCCAAATTGTTTCGTTTTGTTTGAATTTTTAACTGAAATTTCAAAAAATATTTCCATTCAACTGTTGCTCTTTTTCCGGTTTTTCCATTTCCTGAACGATGAAGATGGCCGCCAGCAGCAGTGCTACACGTTATACATATTTCTTAAACAGTTATGATGATAATCAAGACTTTATGGATAATACATTGAACACACCGGACATAGTGGACATGATAGATTCAATTCATCCACCATTGTTTCAAACATGTTCGGAAAAAGAGTTCACCAATAATGCCATAATGTTCAATGAAACCATTGATGGAATGCTTGATGGTACATCGCAATCCAACATGATATTGCAGAATAGTTTCGAAATGACACCACCACAACATCATCATCAGAATAACCACCAACATCAACAGCAACCAGCCCAGCAGCAATATGGCCTGGATGCCAACAATATTTATTCGCAATATTTTGATACAAATCTTAATAATCATCAACAACAACCACAACAACAACATCAACCACAGCATCAATTGAATCAAACCAATTTTGATAATAATACTAATTCTCGAAATAACAATTCTAGCCATTATTTGGAGAGAAAATCCTATTCACCATATTTGGAGAGCTCTGAAATTAATTTGGAGAATATGAGCTCACCGGAAATGGCACCAGTTTCACCGAACAAAGTTTGCCCACAATCAGAATATAGTTATCAATATGAAACAAACGACAACAATAATGCTAATAATACCAGCAACAACCAAAATCAAGCCTATCAAACATTGGACAATGCGTTACCAATTAAAAGCGAATACGAACAAGTGTCTTCACTGGTGGATTTTTTAAATGATCAATCACCATCGCAAAACACCACCACGGAAACCACGTTTGTTACCATGAACACCAACAATCAAGCAACCATAATTAATAATAATAATAGCAGCAGCAGTAACAGCAGGAATAGCAATAATAATAATAATAATAATTTTTATCATCAGCCACAATGTTCACCGCATTCACCGGCAGCATCCAGTTCATCCAACTATTCACTGGATTCATGCAATAATAGCCAACCAAAAACATTCGCCATTCTGGATAATGTACCATGTATAAAACAGGAACCAATCGAAACATTAATACAATATCAACCATTGGTACCGACGGTTGTTGATGAAACAATTGTTTCCGCAACGTTTGTTCCACAAAATTTGTGCTCACAAATGGTCAATAATAGCCAGACAACGGCGGTAACGGGAAACAGCAGTCAAGGCTTGATCTATAATATAACACCGAGCCAAACATCTTCATCTTCATCCTCGTCTTCATCCTCATCCTCATCATCTTCAAACGAATCTCCGGCTACCAGCTACTTTTACATGTCGCAACCAGCCAATGTTAATAATAATAGTATCCAACAAACCACCACAACGCCTGCCCAGGCAACCACAAGCCATCTTCACCATCATCCAACACAGCAACAGAATAATGGAAGAAAAAGAACCGGTGGTTTTGGTCATGGCCAGAATGTTGGATCAAACAATGGCCCAAAAAAGCAAAGAATCAGCAAACGAGAACGACAGAAAATGATGGAACAATGTATTGAACAATATGAAAGAGAGAATAAAGAATTGGCCGGCCAAATTGAATTGTTCGAAAAGCAGATAAATTTTTGTAAAAAATTTCTAAGCGAAAATGTTGCACCATACATCCAGAAACAGCAACAACAACATCAACCGATCCATCAACAATTGCAAAGTTTTGTTGGAATAGCTACGAATTAGAATCGAGCAAAGCAACAGCAAACAAGATTTACGGTTCAAAATTCTCAACCTCTTGAAAAGAATGGTCTCGTTCCTCTAATCACACATACAAGCCCTCAAATACACACACAGTTTTATCCACATCTATCTTTTTACATTATTGAACATGCCCATCTAATATACTCATTGAGAGTCGAAACCACTCCCCCATTGCATTTGAAACCAACGATCGACATGGCCCATTATTATAATCATTTTGTTTTTTTTTACGCTCCTCCTATTTTTTTTTGTGTGTGTGTATCATAGAGCAGCATCACCGTTGATGATTTGATAGGAGACTGAAGACACACATACGCGCCCGAACCCATAAAACACGCCCTCAAACAACTAACCAAATATGTTTTATTGTATTTTGCACACACACACACACACACTGAATTCAGATTGCCTGGTCACTCCTTCTATCACTCTCTCACTCTCGCTATATCCTCAGCATTTTTTTTTCGTTCGTTCGTTCGTTCGCTCATTGTTCGCTCTACTTATTTATTGTGTTTTTTTTTAATTATTATTTTTCGTTTTTGAAAAAGAAAATCCATTGAAAAATTCATTGATTATACATATTGTTTATATATTTGGAAAGCAGAGAATAATTGAATGATGATGATGATTATTATAATAAAGCAAAACCCGTATTATTGATACCACTCTGTGTCGATTTTTTCATTCGTGGAGGAAATCACCTCGAATCCGGCCCCTTTTAGCTTCCTTCCGGTTTCGTGTGTGTTTTTATTTTTATTATTATTTTTGCTACATTTTTGATGATTGCTACATATTTTTATATACCACGTTTACGTTGTACACACAATTTTAGACAGAATCTATATATTTGATACATTTGATTTTTGTTATATTCCCCGAAAAGAAATTGAATAAATAAAATTCAAAAAAAATTATACAAAAAAATAGAAGCTAAAAGCTCGATTTCATTCATCATTTCATCATTTTGCTGATGGATACTTTGACCGAATTTTCCAGATCGATCCAGATTCATCCCGATGGATTTTTCAAGGTCTCCGCTTTAGAAGTTTTATTTGAAAAAAATCCAACAAAATTAGTTGCGCCGTCTAGGGGCGGAAAAACAAACCAGCAATCGATCTTTAACTTTCTCTTTACTAAATCGACTGTGCGGTTTGAAACGATCGGTTCAGCCCTTTTTTATAACAAACGATGTTTTCAATTTGAGACGATAACTGCACATAGCTGTACAGAAGGCGGAGAAAAGGACTATATTGAACAACAAGAAATAAAGTAGACACGAAACGCTATTGGTCCACACAGTAGTCTTGAACCAAGTGAAAGAAATTGTTACGAGGGATGGGCATAAGTCGCGCAGCGCGTAACGTAGGATATAGCAAGAGGAAAATAAATTGAAAATTTAATGGTTTTCAATAAAATAATTTGCGCGGAAAAAATATAAATTATAATGTTAAATATGGTTCTGGTTTACATCTCTCTTTCATCTTCAGCATCTTTCAATTCCAAATCTTTGACATGTTTGATCAATTTAAGCTGTTCGGCTCGTTCCAATGCTGCTTTGGCGATACTTTTAACCATTTCATTAGCATCATTCGATTCTGGCCTGCTGATGGCCATCAACAATTCCAACAATTGAGATTCGATAACTTTTTTGGCACTTTCATTATTTGAATGGATCATATTGTTCACAATCACCACACCACGATGTTGAAGATCGGGATATTTGCTTGAAATCAAATGCATCAAAAATTTATCCCAATCTTTGGCCTCGATAATTTTTTCGCATGTTTTAGAGGAATATGAGGTAAGCATTGCCAATGCACCGGCAGCCGCCGATGCTGTATCCAGATCATCATCACCACATAACAGTACAAAATATTTAACACGATCATTGTCACCTTCGAACAATTTGACCACCTGTTCGGACAAAACCAAATTAACAATACATTGCACTGCTGAACGTTTTATCATAACATGGTCTTCATAGCAATAGTTTTCGATTTTGGAGAATCCTCCATCCTTCAGTATCCGATTACGGGTCTGTACGCTCATCTGAGCTAAATTGGTCAACGCCATCAAGGCTTCGAAATTCTGCAAGCCAGTACAATCTGGATGCAATAATTCCATGATTGGCCCAATCACTTCCACTGCTCTTTCGCCCGGAAACACAATGTTGGGATCATTTGTGATGGCAATACGAGCCAAAGCTTGCGCGCCCAAACGTTTTCCGGTGATGGTATTGTTCTCAGATGCTAAGCGTATCAATACACGAACACCGCCTTCTTGGACAACATAGCCACGAAGATTGGGATATTCGCAAATTGCATTGAAAACTCTGCAAATCATTTCTCGGCTTGTTTTGGCTTGAGTTTTGGACAAAGCCACCAATGCAGCGGTTACATGATGTTCGGCCAACACTTTACAACGATTGTCGATGTATTTTTTGGAATCAAACTCATGCTCTTCCGGTACATGTTGTTTGGCCATCTTGGCTAATTCTTTCATTTCGGGCGTAACATCTTGCTTATCATAACTGTTGGTCAAATTGACGAACGTGGTCACCACACCGAACAATGCTGATAGTTCACCGGTTTTGCCCAATTCAATCAAACTATCCAAAGATTTAAGGTCTTTGATCAACGCTTCTTTGATTTCGGCATTTAACGTCAAGTAGGCTAGACCTTCTGCAGCCCATTTCTTCACATCTTCTTTTTTATCCGCATCGCTGCTGGAGGATAAAAGTTCACAACAAGCTTTATAAAGATCCATACTGGATTCGCTTGACATGACGCGTGCAGATGCGTCGGTTCCGCCAACCGAACCAAGCTTACAAAGGCCAACCAATGCACGAACTTTGATTTTTGGATTGCTCGATTTAGCCAGAGCATTCAAAATGCCAATACCTTGAGAAGCGATTGCTTGACTTTTGTCTTTTTTGTAAGATGAAGCAATCAATGCTTCGGCAGCCACACATTGTTGGATAACATCATCAGAATTGGCCATGGCCAACATCATCTCGATGATTCCTGGCTGAGACAGGCAATAATTTCCCAACTCCATAGGACCATTCAATAGGGAGGTTATTGCAGCAGTGGCCCGAACTTTGCTCTCAATATCCGGACCTTTCAGATATCCCTTCAAAAATTCAACGATCTTTTCACGAAACTCTTCACGATCTTTGTCGCAATCCATGCAGCTGTATAATTTGTCCAAAACCAAAGCAACATGTGTTCGGGTATCGGTGGTGATTGGAATACTGCTTTCATAGCGTACTTCAATCAATTCACTGGCAACTTCCATCAATTTATCCAACAATCCTGGCACTTTAATCAGCTTTTTGCCCCAATGAATGGCTTCAGGATCGATATTAATCATCAGAGTTTCAAGCAAACAATCTCGACATTTGGCATTCATAGACCTTTGGTTGATTTTTTCCACCAATGATGTGAAGATGGTGTCGATTTGCTGTTCATATTTTTTAGCCCTTTCGGGATCTAGTTTTTTATTATCTTTGATGCTGAAACCACTAAACTGTGTCAGCAAGCCTTGGATAACACTTTGACAAACTATCAGGAATTCATCCTGGTTGTGCTTAGCCATATTTTCAATTATGAAATCGATGCCCAAATCGGAATAGACCAATAGTGCAAAATCAACGCTAGCATCGATTAGCTGAGCCAGGATACGAACCAATGCCAAACGTATATCGTATGGAACTTTGGGATTTTTCAACAATTTAACCAAAACTTGAAAACCTCGCATGTCCACAAATAATTGTCGACCAGCATTTTCACGCACCAAAGCAATCAGATTATTGGCAGCTCCAACACGTTTATCATGATCTTCGCATTCATCATTGAGGATTTCGATCATTTTTTTCACACGATTCTCGGTAGAATTCACCTCCAATGCAAGTTTTTGTATTTTTTCATTCAATCTTCTCAATGTTTCCGTGACTTGTTCATCTTTTGGATCTAAACGCTGCAAATGTAAGGCACATTTAAAAGCTTCGCCAAGGTTGTCTTGGGCCTCCATTTGACGGCATCGTTGCAACAAGGATTCTTTATCGGTCATTTTTGCGACAAACTAAAGAAATTTAAACTGATTTTCAGATTACAAGAGGGGTTATTCTGAGTT
This sequence comes from Amerodectes protonotaria, assembly GCA_025882695.1. Classification (NCBI taxonomy): domain Eukaryota; kingdom Metazoa; phylum Arthropoda; class Arachnida; order Sarcoptiformes; family Proctophyllodidae; genus Amerodectes; species Amerodectes protonotaria. The sequence goes on along the minus strand of JAOZJS010000304.1, from coordinate 7,933 downwards.
TCAATGACAAAATCAACCTCTATTTATACTTTTGGTTGACTTACATTTTTTTAAAAACAGCTACAGAATCTTCTTTATTCTTCTGGAAACTTTGAGTGATTTTTTGGCGAGTTTCTCGATCAGTTTTACTTTTAGTGCAAACATTCAACAATCGTGCTCAACAACAGCAGGAACAACAACAACAACAACCAGCATCATCGTCACCATAGCATTCAGTTGACTAGAATTTCCAGTTGCTTATCAACTATTTTTAGTATTATACAGGATTAATAAATAGAACAGCTCACAAGGGAGCAGCTGCCACTATTCCACTGAAGGAATAAGAGGTTGTCTTGCAATTATAAACTTACAGATTTTGAATGGTGTCTTTACAGAATCGGTAGAATATTCTTAAACCAAGCAGAATCGAAAAGAATTTGGCATCAACAACGAGAATAACTGTAAGTACAAAGTAATAACCCAAGATGGCGCTCTTGTCATTCAATAATATTCTTTTTGAATTTTCAACTGTTAAAAACGCGCGCACACAATCTCCATGGGAACGAATTACAAGATCTGGATTCTTGGTTTGTGACAAAATGTTTAATGTTTGATAATGAATGATTTTGGCCAATAAAAAAACAATTAAAATTTTTAAAATTCAATATCAATAAATTATATAACAGGCAAACAATAATAACAATTAATACAAAACAATCGCATCACAATGACCACAGCGGTATTCATTTTTTCCTGCATCCATTATCTATATAAAAATACGGAATTGCATCAAATTTTTTCCAAGTAACTCTCCAATTTGTTCAGGCTCATGGGTATTTCCACAAAACGGAAATTGCAATTCAAGCCGGTGGCCTGTAAAGTTGAAACAACATTCATATTTTCCGGTATCACATCAATAAAAGGAATGTATAAGGGAAACTTTTCCGCTGTATCCATGAAAGTTTTGGATCTTAATCCTGTAACCAAACCGGAAAAACATCACATTAGTACTGAATTTGATTTCCGGTGTTTGAAATAGCTTACGATCTTGTGGTGGGGGACTTCTTTGATTCTGAAGTTCTTGATTCAAATGTTTTATGAAATTAGTTGAGATCTGTTCCTCATCCGATGGTGTGTACATGTTGATGATTTTCATCACTTGTTGTGCGCTGTAAATTTTTCAAATGATTAAAACTAACCCATCCCGAAAGAATGACAATCTTATCTTACTTGAGAGATTGAGTGGTGAGCACAATGGCAGGAATCTGTTTTTCGGTTTTGGTGGAAATCAATAGCTTGGTGGCTTGTAGTATTGGATCTAATTTAGATTTAACTTCATCCCAGTTCATTATATTGTTTTCGCGCAAAAATTGTTCAAACAAAGATACATTGTAAATGATTTCAATGGCGCGAACATTGTTGCAGAGATCTTTGCGCAACAGCAAGCAATTCAATGCAGTGGCTCCGATGAAATAATATATCTAAATGAACAAATTAAAGTGATTAAGGGATCCTATTGAATATCCATTAGAATCCTAACCTGTTTGAAAAATTGGAACACAAAATGTTCGTCAAGTTTGTGCACGCGAAACAATGCTTGGATGTTGGACAACTCCTTGAACAATGTGTGTATTTCACGTTCGGTTGGTGATGGAGGACCAGAGGAGTCTTGGTCCGAGTTGTTCTCCTGACACTCTTTCCTGGAAAAATCAGAACAAAGACAGTTTTGCGGTGGATCTTGGAACAGTTTGAAGAACTTACTTTTTTCTCATCGAGATTCCAGACAATTCCTGGTGCTCCAATACGGCGGCCACAATCAACGGATTGATTCTTTCCTCAAAGATTTTGACGATTTCTGTTTGGATGTTGCCAGCATGAGCATTAGCAAACTATCGAAACCGGTATAAAACTTACTGAAATAAATCCAAATCATCAAGTCTTTGAGGAATTTTGTGTATTCAGTCAGATCGAAGTTTTTTAATGATTGAATCATGTCCAAATCTAGATCAGCATCCGCTTCGATCGCTTCATCCGGTTCCAAATCTTGACCATTGACCATAAGGTTTTGCCTAGTTTGTTTGGCCACATCATCGAAACCGGAATCAACATTAGAATTGGGACTTTTGGAACGTTCCATGTTGTTTTTCTTGGAATCGACCACTGCATTCTGATTGGGAGGCATGATCGCATCACCATACTCCGAATAATATTTAATCAAAATGGTTATCTTGAATGTACAGGCCAACAAATGAACCAATACTTCCAGCGAATTCTTTTCACTGGCCAATTTGCTTTTCTTCTTCATCCAAGTTATCAAATCTGCCATGAATTTTTGTGACTGAAAAACCGAATTGGATCATTTAGTATGAAATCGATCGATAGAACATCAAACAAAATTAAACAAACCAATTTTTCATCATTGATTTCATCCAAATATCTGATACACATATAAGCTATGAACGCAACCGTATGCGAATCACATTGGTTGTTTCGGTTGTTCAAATTATTGGTTGGATTGAAATCATAAAACAATATCTGCGTGATTTGGTGAATATTTTGGGCACGAAATTTGAACATTCCCATCGATGAAATTTGATTGAGATCCATTTGGAATTTATCCAAATTTGAATGTTGGTAGTCGCCCACCATGTTAGATTTGTTTGCGGTGGCTGATGATTTAAGATGGACATTCTCATTTCTGAAACAAATCAAAATGAAATTTAAAATCAATACACAATCAAGACATCCAGTATATAAATTTTTAACCTCAATTTTTGCAACAATTTATCTTTGTGCGCAATTTGTTCATCCATTTTGCTAAAGAGATTCTTGTATGCGGACACCAAATCTTCCTGATACTTGGCCTTTTGGTTAGGCTGTCCATCAAATGTGGATAGATGGTCTTCAATCAATATAACCCGTTTAAGATCGGATTTCTCTTTCTTGTATCGAATCAATTCTTCTTGCAACTCTTGGAATTGTTCTCTCAACAACGATGCTGCTTCTTCATTTGAACCAGGCGCTTCACCATCAACATTTTTGGCTATTTGGTCGCGAAGTTTTTGGTTCTCATTCTGCAGTTTCTTCAATTCTTGCTCCAATTCCGTACATTGCATCATTACGGAAATCCGGTCCAGGTTGGAGTCAAAATCCTGGATACTGGTGTCATTTTCGCCAGAACGGTATCTTTCTGGTTCCATGGTTTTTGTCATGTGCTTGCCTTCCAAGTCCATATATTGCGACAGTAACTGTTGTTTGGAGATGCGTTCACTTTCTCTTTCTTTGATCAATGCTTTTCTTTCTCGTTCAAATTCCTCTAATAGTTCTTTTTCTCTCTGTTGGATGGCTTGTTCGATTTTTTCATTGTCTAATGCCACTTGTTTTTTGGTGTCTAATGCTTCTTGAATTTGTAGCTCCAATTTCATGCGAGACTCTTCTAAACTGTTCACCTTGTTCACCAATTCTTGATTGGTGGCCATCAATTTTTCCAACTGAGATTGATATTGTTGGCATTGCGCATTATCTTCACGTTGCCGAGTTTTCAGCTGACCCATCTCTTTTTCCATTTGTTCCATATCTTGTTTGAGACCATGGTATTTATTTTCTGTCGACTTCAACAAACGATTCTCCTCGACCAATTCATCGATCTTTTGCTGTAATGAAATGATCTTCTTTTCCAAACCACGATTCAAATTGGTGACATGTTCAACACTTCTTGCTTCGATTTTCAAACGACGATATTCTCGTTTGGCCAGATATCTTCGAATACAGGATTGAGCTAAGATGATCCTCTTCCTTTTTTGCTGATAATGTTTCCGAGCAGAATACCCTCTCCAATGTTGTTGAATAGTGATTGCGGCCCGGTTTTGTCTCATATGCAGATAACGCTCACGAGCCAAGTAGCCACGAGATCGTGTTTGAAGGCCCAAAACACAGCGACGAATTTTTTCATATTTCTCTTTCTGGCTATAACAACGCCATTTGGTCTGAATGACGATGGCAGCTTTGGTTCGCCGCAGATGTTGATAATGACGACGAGCTAACCATCCTCGGCCATAGCGCTGAATGGCCAATGAAGCTTTTCGTATTCTTTCAAAGCGTTTCCGTTGCAACCATCCGCGAACCAATTTCTGCAATAATGTGGCGCACTCTCGAAGTTTTTGGGATCTGATCCTTTCCAAAAGCGCCACTTGACCAGGCCGGAAAAATATTTTGGTTTTTCCAAATTGAAACGGTTTCCTCTCATCGGTTTGGGCATTCTCTTCACTCATTTGAAAGTTGGCGTAGACTTTTTCCTCTGAAATTGAATATCAATCGAAATTAAATGGAAATGTCATAAATATGCAATACTGACCATAAACGATGCGAACAATATCTTCACAAATTTGACGAATTTCCAACGCAAAACTTGACCCGGCACGTACCAATTTCCTCGGCTGTGGTTTGGGCACATCAGACGAAATTGCTGCGGCGGCAGACGACGCTTGTTGATGTTTTGGATGCAATTTTTTGTGGCATCCAATTCTCAAAACTCTATACCGGTTAGCGAAATCTTGATAAGACCATCGACTGGGATACCCGTTGCAACTGATCCTAATGGTCTCCAAAACACCGCAAGCACGCAACTGTTGCACTGCACGAACATCATTAAATTCGAATGGAGCCTTATCGTCATTAGGTTTGATGCAACGAACATAATGAGGCTCGGTGGAGTTCAAAACCTGCATCAATGCATCCAATGATTCTCTGAATTGAAACCCGATGGTAGCTTTGGCTTTTTTCTTCTGTCTTTGTTGTTGATCATTGGTCACAGCACCAACTTTGATCTTGCCTCCAGCACCAACATTTTTTCGGGGTGCCACACTGGTTTCGGCGTCGTCCAAAAACAAGCCTTGGACTATGGAACTTCTTTTGAGCAAATCGATCTGTTCCTCCCAGATGGTGTCTCGATTTTTCTCAAGAAACCCATCCACGTTATAAGTCACCACATCGGCAAAATGTTCTATGATGAAGGAAGATTGAAAATTGAATTTTGGTTTCTTGAAAACCTGACCGGTAACGATTTGCTTGTACAATTTGGAACACCAGCTTTTATCATTGCCCTGTGGCATTCGGCATTCTTCGTCCAACAGACACAGAATACCCAATGGTTTAGCTTCGATCAAATCGATCACCGGTTGGTTATCAGTGAACGTGATGAATTGCCAATCGATTCCTTCCCGCACGTATTCGTCTTGTTCCAATTTGAACACATGCCAATTGAACTGCTGTTGCAAGACTTCATTGGCATAATTTATACAAAATTGTTCAAAAGAATTGTTCTCAAAATGCTCAAATCCATAGATATCCAACACTCCGATGAATTGATATTCACCAATGGGCTGAATCGGTCCCAGTGATTGGTTGATCAAAGAAACGATCCACTGGAACAGTTTTTCATAGATGAATTTCAATAAAGCCTCCAAGCCATATTGTGCAGTTTGAGCATTCAAAGGCGTGGTGATGATTTCTCTGGTTCCCGTTTTCAACAGTCTACTGGTCAACCATTTTAGTGTGGATGATTCATTCAGATCCAACAGACGGCAAAACGTCTGCAAGGATTTGAGCGATGCTTCATTTCTGAGCGTACATTCCTCTTCATTGGAACCTTGATTGGCAAACACAATGTTGCCACCGTGCAAAATTGAGGCCACAATTCTGAACAAGACGTCTTTTTGCTTTTCATTGAATCCTAATGTATCGACCGCCTCCAAAAACCTGGTCATATCATCGTAACTGGTTTTCTCGTTGGAACCCAAGTAAGCAAACTCTTGGCCAGGATCGGATAGTCCTAAATAGTCCAATTGATGTTGACGTGCATGTGAACACAACTGATAAAAAATATGAAAATTTCTCTCGCCCTGACTTTGAAAGGTGACACGAGACTTTTCCAACAAATAAGTTCGCATATTACCACCCATGATATGTCTGTTTTGGCGATCAAACAGGATTTGAATGTATTTGCCGAATCTGGATGAATTATCATTGCGAACAGTTTTGGCGTTGCCGATCGCTTCCATAATAGGATTGGAAGCCAACACCCGGTCTTCAATATTGGAATCGGAACCAGCGATGGATGCAAAATATCGCATGGCGAATTTTGCGGAAACAGTCTTTCCTGCGCCACTTTCACCGGAAACAATCACCGATTGATTGATGTTGTTGCATTCTAGCTTTGTAAAAGCGTCTTCGGCCACTGCATAGATATGTGGATCCATTTGAGCCAAATTGGCAAGGTTCGAATGATACATTTGAATAGTATCTTCGCCATAGATTTCGAGATCAGTAAAAGGATTGATGGCAACCAAAACGATACCACACCAAGTGTAAATTTGTTGATGTTGAAGGAATCTAACCTTCAAGTTGTGTAAAACGGAAGGTTCATGCAAGTAGGAGAGACTAGTTAAATCATTGCAACCGATCAATATGTCCGGGTTTCGTAATGGAGGCAAATCTTTTTCCAAATCTTTAATTTGAATGGCCAGCTCCTATGATCCAAAAATCGATTAATTTTCATCGTTTAATTAAGGGAAACCAACCTTTTGGTCATTTTCATCGTTCGCGTTGGATTTGACATTGAACAAACAGGCTGTTATGGTTGTTTGTTCGGATGGAATTGGCAACAATTTCAACTGACCAGAATTTTTATCAAAATCTTCAAGAACTTCAGCACATTGCCACACTCTAACCGGATGTTTGATCCACACCCTGGTCCCCTGTTCAGCAAACAATAGGTAAATGACTCAATTGAATCAAAACTTATTGATAATTTAAAAAAACACATACTTTTGTGTAGAGATCCGGATAAACCGATGTACCCATGTTGTCGAACTAATTTTTTGCTGGATATGATGTCCTATGGTAGTGTTGCTGTTCCAAAATGAGAAAATTTAAATGAAAAATAAATTCACCATCTACTAAACACTATCAATACTAAACTAGTGCAATTGGCAACATGAAAAAGACATTACAGATATGACGCAAAAACGGATGCCGAAACTAGAAAAAAAAATGGAAGAGAATTTTTTTTCGGCCATTGGCGGAGCGCCCACGTTTTGTGTATTTGATTTTTCCCAAAAGGAAATCCAATCAAAAATTGTAAGCCATGAAAATTGGCAGCCACAGATAATCGACAAACAGCAACACAAAGGGGTGACGAAATATGTTTCGCCATTGCAATCATCGAAAACCACTAGGCTAAATGCATATGTAAGAAGAATCATAAATCAAATGGGCTACAAATAAACAGGGCAATTTAGTTTCCAGTGCAGTGTTTAACAGTTTTAGTTGCTCAAAACTAAAGTAACGGACGGTTGTGTATGGGAATTTTTCACGAATCGATCAATAAATTCACCATCGTTTGATAATGTTCTGACAGTATTCTAAACGAGTACACTTTATGGGATAATTGAGACATTATCTACGATTATGAAAGCCATGCACATCAATCAATAACAACGATTCGAGACTAAAATACAACTTCTTACGAAAAGGGTGAGACAGAAAAAGAGAGAGCCATAGGCCATCTCCAATGAGCTTGCTTGCCAAAGAAAGTTTTCCTAAGCAGCCACACCTGTCTAAAGTGGGATACCTGTTGATTTGTTGAGTTGCAACACCATGCAATTGGATGTTTTCGATGGTCTGACGGAAAATCCTCACCATTGTGATAATACAACACTTTATTTTGTTCGAGGGTTTTGCTTAAAAAAAATGGACACCATCGTTAGCCTATCTTCGTGCAGCTTAAAACCAGAAATTGATTCTCACATTTCGCATTGTCATTCAAGGTAGACCATTTTTATTGTACACTCTGTCAAGCAAAAATGTCCCGGTATTTGTTTTGGAATAAGTCCCGAACGGCTGAGGCTAGAATAAAAATTCAAAATTCACCGTAAACTAGAGATCCCAGTTTGAA